>JAXBDA010009621.1:0-12143 GCA_036023075.1 Gaultheria prostrata
TGAGGGAGTGGTTTTTGGAGAATATTTTGGAAGATGGGTATTTCTGTCAACAAGATTTGTGGTCTCATGTATGTGCAATTATTTTTTTCCTTTTCATGGTGGGAGTAATTCCTGAGAACTGTCTCATGAAACGGCAATTATTTGCCCTAAATCCCACTGTCGGGCAATTAGCCCTTTGATTAACCAGAAAACGCAAGATATTAAAAAATTATCTTATAAGTGGTGGAGTCGGAATTTGAAATCGGGAGTGACGATGTTTGATAGACTCTACTTGTTGTAAGTTACATATATAGTAGTGTGAAGGCAAAAATTAATTTCACCTATATGAAAATAATTATATTTTGTATCGGGCTTCATTTTTCATTTAAAAGATAAAATTTAGTTTTTAACCATCTTGTGGTCTTCAAACGAAAGCAGTTAAATATTATCACGATCTGAACCGTTAATTTTTTACAACATAATATTTGCATATTTGTAATCGATATAAAGTTGTCTAAAAATCTAACTAGTAGTACATATGAAGTTGTCTCTCTTTTCTTGCAAAATATATAACAAATTTTAACTTTCATCTAGAAAATAGTTATCTACAAACGAAATTTCTAATGTATCCTTCCTTTTCAATTACTTGCTCTTAAGAAGGTTTCAATTACATCAGAGAAGTTTAGGAAAATACATATATTTTCTAGTGACTTTCATTTTAACCAAACTTTGTGATTGATGAAAATTTTATAATTTTTCTACAAAAGTTCCATTATGACTAAACACATGCAAAAAAAAATAAGTTTTGATATATTCTCTCACTTTGCATTCCATTGTTTTAATTTTCTATTATGCTTTTCTTCCTAATCAAACGGACCAAAGAGTAGCCTCAATTTTCTACGTAATTAGTGAATTTTAACATATAATAAGATCGCATTTTAAACTTTCCAAAACATGGTCGTTCACAAAAGGAAGACATGGCCCACAACTTACGCTTATGCGTTGCCATTTCTACATTCTCAAAGGCCCCTGATTCCTCTCCCTTCAATTCCACATCGTCAAATTACTAAATTCAGAAGCATCACCCTGCTAGGAACTCCAAAAAAGGGAGAAATGATCCCAACAAATCCAAGGAGAGTAACACTCGTACGTACGTGGGGTGATTCGAACTCCTGACCTTTTTTCTAGTAAGATGCAGAAGTCCTGACTAACTGAGATAACCCTGGATGCAAAAGGAAACTCCTGACCTTTTTAGTAAGATGCACAAGTCCTGACTAACTGAGATAACCCCGGATGCAATCCTTTCGTGACCGCTTACGCCCCGTTTGGATGCCGGAGATGATTTGGGTGGATTTGTAATGAGGACGGATTAGAAGGTGGATTTGTAATGAGGGTGGATTTGTAATAGGGGTGGCCCCACCTCCTAAGAAGGGTGGATTTGTATGTAAGGTGTTGGATGGTATTTTGAGAAGGGGGATTTGGAGGGTGGATAAGAGGGCAAATGACCGAATTGCCCCTAGTTTATGAATTTAATTGACAACATAGTTTAATTTTATTATAATTAAAATAAATACATAATACTTAGAATAAATACATAATAATTACATAAATATATTTTGAAGTATATATTACATATTTAATAAAAATATTTCTGAAAAAAAATTAAAAATATATATCAGAAAGTGAAATTTTTAAAAATTAAAAGACAATAATTATTTTGGCCTTTGGATTTCTCTCATTGAATATAGACCATAGATCTAGATACTGTGGGCAAACCACTTGATTATGTTTCCCACTTTGTAAATAACGTCAAACCCATCTCTAATTTCCTAATTTTATTCCAGAGAACCACTCTCTTTAATTTCTCTCTCTCTCTCTCTCTACAAACCCATCTCCTAAATCATTCCATTGTTGGGTCTTCAACACCCATCCTGATCAATCCTACCCAAGTTCGTCTCCGGCGACCATGAGATCGTTGAAGACCTCCTCCTCCGGCGACGACGATGTTGTCGTTATTGACGGAGGAGAGTTCGGAATCGAAGCACGCAACAGCAGCAACCTGTGTTGCTCGTTTTCTTCCTCCTCTGTCTCTCTTCCTCCTTCTCTTTGTCGATCAAAAGCCAGAGACTACGTAGTACGAGTATAAAACCCTCCAAATCACCCGGATTTGGAGGGGTAAAATAGGTATGAAAATACCCAAATCCGGCCAGATTACCTAACGATAGGGTGGAGGCCGTCGTTGGCTAACGAGGGTCAAGCCGGAGATGGACTCCCAACAGTACTCCAAATCTAGGGGAGGAAAGGGGACGAAATAGCAGCCAAACGGGGTGTTAGTGTGGGACCAGGATTACAAATCCGGGTGTTTGCCAAATCCGGCATCCAAACAGGGCCTTAGATTCTTACCCGTCTCCTAGGCCGAGTTATGAGGTGGGCTGGGTTTTGTCATGACTCGTGTGTAAAGAAGGGTAGTGCCTGATTAGGATGTACTCTTGCTCTCAATGCAAACGTTGTTCAAAGTTCAAGTTTTTTTTTTTGGTGAATTTTCAAGTTCAAGTTTGTTACAAATTGGTGGTGGATGCACGTAGCATTCATCGTATAAACACCAACATGAAGGTAAAAGGACTTTCGGCCATATTCTTTTTGGTTGGAAAATGGTAGTAGTCGTAGTAGGGTACAGGATGCAGTCGTTGGAGTAGTATATGGGATGTGGCATTTGTGGGTGTCATCCTTACGCAGGGGCAGTAGCTATCTAGTTTCTGGGATTGGTATGAAGTATGATCTCCTTCTGTAATGGTATGCAAAGCTTCTCTACTGTGTTCCCTAAATTATGTATTGCCGATGCGTCACCCATAAAAAAAAAAAAACAATAATAATAAAAAAAAGCCATTGACAACTAATCACAGACCAATGACCAAAAATATTGGTGAATCAACCCTCGATCTGTGGTTCCATTAATTGCAACCGTAATGACAAAAAACCTGGGTGAACACACACTAATCCATTCCATGCATAATGCATTCGATTCCAAACATCTTCACAGTCGACTTACACTAAAGTAATCACCAACAGGCAACAGCTAGCGATGACCAATTCTTTTCGGAAAACATATATACACCACTGCGCACATTGCAAAAAGATCAACAAAACCATCACATGGAGTACAATTCCATTCAACTATCACATTCCATTCCAAGAAAGAAAATAACCCATTTATCAAAAGCCATTAATTGCAATTCCATACGTACCCATCACAATTCCATTCAGCTTTTGCATTCCTTTCCAAAAAAACTTAAACCATTAGGAATCACAGAATATATTATAGTCACCATACCCAGAATACTCGAGAGAATTAATGTACCTAGCCAGCCATTTTTGGACATGAAGATTGTACCATGTTCCAGATTACAGAACCAAAAAACAAACCATTACAGTGTTGGAAAACCAGTAATAGAAAACTGAATTTGATTAGGAAACAGAAATGCAAACCGAGGCCTGTGTACACCACGGTGCCCTTAAGACAAATTCGCCGCCTCACCAGAGGTGCTGGAGGTTATATCGGGGTTTGTCTCCCAGTGTAACTCGGTCAAACTCAGTCACAGTAACACCCTCTGTGTCTTGAAATGGAAGAAGAAAGAACTCAGAAAAGAAGGACTTCAGATTAAACTCTTCATGACGTGTCTTGAAATGGAAGAAGTAGCTCTCTTTCAGTCTTTTATATGGGAACTCTGTAGATAAACTTCAAAACATATAGGAGACAAAATTGAATTGAAGGAGGACCTATCCAACTTATTTTTGGACACAACCACATTTTACTAGCCAATTCAAAGCAATCATCCAATGCTATGTTGGTTGGAATTCAATTCATCCGTATTATTGAGTTCAAGGTTTTTGGGCCTAACAAAATTAATTGTACTTCAAATTTAAGCCCAACAAGCTTAAGCCCAATAAAGACACAAGTTTATTATGTAGGAATCTTGGAGCCCGTAGCCCATATCAATTCCGAACTAACCCAAACCAGGCGACAGACCTCGGACCATAGGCCGCGGGCCCACGAATCCTGAGTCCCGGCCCTGGCTTTTGTCCAGGTGTCCGATGATGGCGAGCGCGCGCGTCCTTCCTTAAAAAAACTTGGCTTTTCCAATTCCCCAAATGAGACAATTCTCATTTATTCTTTAAATGAATTTTATTCATATATTTAGGCGCACCAAAATAATCGAATAATTTATCCATTTTCCAACATACAACACTTCAGTAACTACCATGTTCCATATTCATTTAAAGAACTAAGTTAAAGAATTCCAAACCAAACCAAATCAAACCGAGCCTTATGTCCCAAATCAATTGGGGTCGGCTACATGAATCATCTTCCTCCACTGAGCTCTGTCAAGTGCTGCTTGCTCACTTAGCCCTAGTAGACTCAAATCCTTGCTCACTACCGCATCTAATGTCAATTTGAGTCTTCCCTTCCCCGAAGCGTTGCTACTCAAAGCAACGAACTAAGTTAAAGAATTCCAGATTCCCAAAATGTATTACTTCAGTCGGCTTGACAAAAAGTTATCCACCACTTAAGAACTTCACTTAGACATAACCATAAAATCACCTTCACAGCTCTGATCTACATTTAGAATGATTCCGAGAGCCTTTTTCATCTGCACAATAATATCACAATAACAATCGGATGTAACATGTCCCGTATCTGTGTTCGTTCGGACAAGGGGTTGCTGCTGTGCACCTCATGCACAACACCTGCTGTGCACCATTCGACCTGCATGTTGCTCGGGTGGACGGTCCAGATTTCACCTCGACAACTTTGCATCCGAACCGTTTGTTGTCGTGGGTCCAAGATGAAATCTGGGCCATCCATCCGAGCAATTGACGGCCCGGATGGTGCACAACAACAACCCCAAATTCTGTTCGTTTTCGTATCCCTTCTACTATCCTTCGATGCACTATTGGAAAATATTGGTCAATCCCACCCTTTTTTTGGTAATTGGTCAGCCCCTTATCTCTTCCGTGTGTATGTGCGAGTGTGTATAAGTTGCATCAATCTAAAGAAACGAATGTGATGCAGGGCAGCCTCCTTTTTACGAAATTATTTGCGGGAAGTAAACACGAACAATGTTTGATCTAGACGTACTCTCTCTCTCTTTGAACAAACGATATTGAATAAAAACTTGATTTTCTTAATTCATAAACACCCAAATTCTGCCATTAGGCTTACAATGATACTTATAGTGTCAAAGCAACCCTAAACCAACTATGAAACGAATAACAAAAAGATTTGACTTGCTAATCAAGCTGAAATCAAAGAAATTACGAAAATTACCAAAAATGAAAATTCGGATATAATTTGCAGAACTAAAAACTAGAAAGAAATATAAGGTTGTCAAAACAGACGGCAATAAAAATGGAATTTCCTACTAAAAGTTATTACCAGAACTATTATTTCCTAAAACGGCAAAATTCCCCTTTTGAAGGCCTAGACGACATCGAACGACCGAAATCCATTGTTGATCATTGGATCATTGCCGAAATGGCAATGAGAAATGTGCAAAAGCCTGTTTTCCTTCAAAACGCGGACTCGGAGCCCTTTCGCCAACGTTGGCCCGTGTGACTTATTTATTATGCCGTTTGAGCCATGAATGGTCCAAAAGGTCAAGAAATATGGACGCGACCAACTCTACATCAAAATGGGTAAAGGCTCTATGAATCTTCAGAAGAAATATGATCATTGGTTTGTGAGAGTAAATTGGTCACATATAACCATTATTTGTCTGCCATATACCTACAATGATATTTTACTGATGTTGTGTTGTTGCCAAATCCTGCATCTCTATGCTGTCGAATTATTTAGGGGAGAAGATAGAAAGAGGAGGGGGGAAAAAATGCCCCCCGTGGAATAAAAACAGGATCAACATAGAAACTAGGCCACACCAGCAACTGTGTCCATATCAGCAACCCTTGAAAACCACGCGTAATTTCATGATCGTGGTACCGGCCACATCTACGTTGGAGTCTTAATCATCAGCTCAAAACGAATTAGATCAAGGTTGGATCGATCTTGTCATCTCTTGTAGACCTGCATGTACAGATTCTTCCCTTGCTCTGGATAGAAGTAGCTGAGGAGGTTGCTCTTCAAGTAGACCAATCATAAACAGGTGACTGATATTGTACTGATACAAATTCAAATTAATTACAATATAACAGTATTAAAAATGTGTAAGTAGAAACAGTTAGAGCTGGTTAACCTTGCATCTTCGTTTATGGACCATCTGTTTTGACAAAACAACTAACCAACCATCTGTTTTGACAAAACAATAGAGAGTCCAAAATTAACCATCTTCGATCGTTTATGGACCACTGAAATGGGCTGGTTTAATTTTCATGGGACATCGATCCCAATCAGGCCCATTATAGAATTTTAAAGTAGCAGCAGCTAGTAGGTAGAGATGAATGCAGGCAGCTGAATGTTGTTGATTCAGGTTGTGGTCATCATCGAATCGTTACGGAACTAAGTGAACTCCACGTGGACGTATGATACTGGGAGTCATTGCTGCTGGGCCCAGCAATCATAGACCCTCCATACATATATTGGCCCATAATTTTTTTTGATCAAATATATTGGCCCATATTCTCTCTCTCTCTCTCTCTCTCTCTCTCTCTCTCTCTCTCTCTCTCTCTCTCTCTCTCTCTCTTACTTTCTCATTATTTCTTAGACTTTATGTCTGCGTCTTAATCTTTACCATACATGTGGTTTCAATTCCAATAAATAGATTTGTATGGAGAAAAACTTAAGTAAAAAATGATATAATTCTATACAAAATAATTGACAATTTTAATTTTTGATAAGATTTGACTTCTTGTTTTTTTGGTAGAGATTATACAAGTTTGGACAGTTTAGTTTTTTTTTTTTCTTTTTTTTTATAACCGAATGTTCGGCACCTCGACTAATAAGTTTGGCCAACTAAGTTAATCTTAATTCATTAATTTATTTCAAAGTTTACAAGGTAGTATTAATCATTATGCGAGTAATTTTGTATTTAACCATATCATTTGGCCATAATATAATTCCAAAAGAAAAGAAAAAACTTGGGACACAGAAATTGGGAAACATGGTTGAGAGAAATAATTGGGTATATTTTGGAGTATTCGAGAAAGCAAGAAAACTTGAGTTGTCTAGTACAAGGTAGACAATACTATTGATGCTGATCATCTTCCTCTCAAAATCTTGTTTCTTCCCATCTTCAGCGGAATGAACTGTTTGAAATAAGAATCAGCTCTTCTCCAATCCCCTGTCTAAGTATTAGATCGTCCTATTGGGCTCTTTTTGGGTTCTTTTTCGAAAATTAAGACTTATCGAGAACATCGATCTCTTATAAAATCATTTTCATCGGATATCATATCATATATTTTTTTGTATCCATTCATGTTAAACATTAAGGATGAGAACACTGAATAGGAACCTATTTTCTTAACTTAAATTAGTTACAAAAAGATATTAATTGATTTTTAATGAATATATAATTTCGCATGATTGATTTTATTAACAAGCTATAAAAAAATAAATAGTTTCAATTATGAGCTCGAGAAGGACCCACAAATGTTTAAATAGCACACTTAAGTAACCAGAGATGATCATGCCCCTTTGAAATATTTTCAGTTTCATATCCAAATTAGTTAATCCAAACATTGAAATAAGCTCAATTAGCTAGTAGTATATTAGAGGGTTTTCGCTACCAATCATTTCACCAAAAAGATAACAAGTAGTAGTAGTTTACTTTGCTTGGTGTTTTCTCAATTCATAAACATTTTCTCATAGGAATTGATAAACATTTTCTCTCTGTGGCATTCTTTAGTGGAGTGCGTTTCCACCATCTTGGTATTGACCTCTGTTGCGGCCAAAATCCATCGATGAGCGAATGCGGGTGTATCTGCCCAATAAGATCCATAAACCAAAGTGTGAAATGGTTAAAGTGCTCAAATCCTTTTAGTAGGTGAGTAATCATACATGACTCTTTATTGAAAAAATCCTTTTATATACTACTAAAAGACCAACAACAACAACAACAAAAAGAGACTGCATTCTTTTTTCTTCCTCTGCAAAAGTCAGGATTGTTAGTTGAAGTTTAGTGAGGTTTGTATCGCTATCAAATGAATAAGAATACAATGTATCTATTGGGCTACCGTTTCACTTGCGACTACATTCATTTAATTCTCTTTTTTTGTTTACCTTGTGTTATGCTCTAAAACTGCCAAAGAAAATAGCGTGCCAAGACCGCGACATGGTCTAAACGAGAATTGGCTTCTACTGCCTAATTCTAGCTTCTAACGAGGGGATTGCGTTCAAGACCCTTGGAAAGACCTTGAATTGCAATTTGATGGTGCCTTACTCGTTAAGGACTTCAAATTTCTTGAATATTAGTATGGAAAAAGTTGATAATTCCAGTGAATTAAACAACAACGTTGTAATTACAAGGGAATAAAAGAGCTAACTAACACCGTGATTAGTAGCTTTAAACGGGAAATGATAATACAAATTAAGAAACTTGAGTAAACGTGAAATTAAAATACAAGTGCATAAAAGGAAATTTGTGAGGCGCGGAGCCTTTGGCTTGCCATTTTCTTTTGCTTATATAGGTAAGAGTACCCTGGAAACACTGCATGATGCCTTTGTGTATGGGCCACGTCCAAATGGTTACCTTGCATGCTTCTGTCTTATTTTGAATTTTGCCACTCCATGAGCCGTAGATTCAGCATTGAAATCCCTTGATGAAGCCATGTGTAACCTTTGAACGAGTCAAACAGCAGTTCGGCTTTATTCCCTCAAAAAACTGATAGTCAGTAACAAATTCGGAGCCTTATCAAAAGGGGAGCGCATAACCAACACACAATGGAAAGAGGGATTGGTTGCTTTGGTTCCAACGTGGAGCAATTACACCTATCATGGTTATGCACTCCCCCTTCTGATAAGGCTCCGAATTTCCAGGGTATTCAAGCCTATATTCCCGGGGCATCTTGTGTCATTACCAAACCAAACTCTTTGATCCAACCAATTGTAATCCTTATGCTTTTGACTTCATGAAATTTCAACAGTCCACTGGCTTAAAACTGTGTATATTCCCGACCATAAGGCCCTTTGAACCTTTTTATAAAGATTGGGTATAAACACCCTGTTAATTGACATGGTGGAATTTGTAATTTATGAGGCACAAGTGGCTCATTGAATATAATCAAAATCTAAGGAGAGATAATTGTAATTTATCCGAACTCAAAAGACCACATGAAGAACACGGCAAAAAAGGAAAGCTTAACTAAAACTTATGATAGAAAACTCCAGAAAGTAATGTATGCATATGTAATGATAGCCTACGAATAAAAAATTAAGAGAGAAAAATATCAATGAGGAAAAAGATACTACTATCATACTACACTCTAAAAAACTACCGATGGAAGTAGCTGGTGGACAAAGTACTTTATATTTTAAGAGGAGATTCGGTTTTGAGTCTTATCAGTGGCAAGAAATTATGGGGGTATACTTATGCTCACATGTACCTAGGTGGTAATGGTCTGTCTTTACGGACAATACCTATGGCTCGAACATGACATTCTATTGGTGTGTCGGGAGCCCTTATGATCACAAACAAAGGGAGTTAGTACGTTGGTTGCCCCCTCCCACTCTTTTATCAATTAAAAATAAAATAAAAGTACTACACTAGCTAGGAAGAGACAAACAAAAACAGCTCCCCGCACAAAGAGCCCCACGACATACAAAAGACTAAAAAATACTCCTAGTCCGTACAATAAAATAGTACTCTAGAGACCACAACCTTTAACCACGCGTGAGCTTCACGTGTCTTTTGTTTCAGGTTTGAACTGGACGGTCAAATTGGATAGGGTTTCAATCCGGTTTGACCGTCCAATTCTCTCTTAATTTTTTGCATTTTTGGGTTCGTCCCAGACTCAAAAAATGATCCAAAAAAATTTTCATTTTGTGTAATTCGTCGAGAAATATATTCGTGTAAAAAATCGTTGTGATCGGATTTCATTTTGTATATGAACGAATTGAGTTTGTAGAGATCAAAATTGATCTTTTCCATGGATATACTTGTCAACGTGTTTTACAAAATGAATGATTTTGAACATTTTTTAAAATCTAGCACAAACCTTCAATGGAAAACACTGGAGGATACTGGACCCTAATAATACTAAACTGGAACTTAATCCGGCCAAACCCAAATAAAAATAGAAAGGGTCTGACTACCTGAGGCTGCACTCAAACTAACTCAAATAATGTGCTTGCAAGAGTGTGAGTGGGAGCA
The DNA here is from genome assembly GCA_036023075.1 of Gaultheria prostrata. NCBI lineage: Eukaryota > Viridiplantae > Streptophyta > Magnoliopsida > Ericales > Ericaceae > Gaultheria > Gaultheria prostrata. The sequence goes on from JAXBDA010009621.1 coordinate 10,299, forward strand.
CAAAAGCAAGGGTAAAATGCTGATGTAAAAACATCTTCTTCTTTTTTTTTTTTGGTACAAACAAGAAATTTAAGCTAATCTAATTTAATAACACCAGTTACACTACACACCTGGGACTTGAACCCTGGTCACTACTGAAGGAGGCATTGGACGATGTAAAAACATCTTCAATTACTGAAAAAATTGCAAGAGCCATAATAGAAACTAGAAAGCAAGAACATAGACAGAGAAATGAGAACAGAAGCCAATGGTTTACTGAAGAATTATTTGACTTTTAGTTTTAGAGCATCTTAGACCAAAACTCTAACATAGAAATGTAGAAAAGTACTCCTTATTATCATAAACAAAACTTACAAAAGTATTATACTGTTTTATCTCATCTGTAATCATGAATTGTGATTCCTATCTCCATCTAGTCTTCTCATTCTTTTATTTGTCTGTAAAATCTATTCACATACTTTACAATTTGAATTACTATTTAAACTGTCATTAAATATATGCAATACTTATCTTACTTTGAAGTTGTTGTTAATTTCTTCTTAATGGCACAACTTTCTGAAAAACAATTCGACAATAAGGGCCATGTACATTTTAATATAATTGAATTTGAAAATAGAAGAAAGTTGGGACTGGCTCTAATATTTTTGGGCCCTAAACGAACATCCAATATGAGCCCGTCCAAATCATTGGAGTAAAACATAAAGTCACTGGAACAATTATTAATTCAAACAAAAGGGTATTACTAGAAGACCCATCTTATTTTGTTGTAACAATTTTGAAATCTATATTTTGGTTGGACTATAAAAATATGGGTCCGATAATACCCTTTTTGTTTGAATTAATAAGGGTCTTGCTAACCTCCACTTATTAGGCGGAGGGTAATATGTTCATAATGAAAATTATTCGGATGTAAATGCATATTTTACATATATCAATATGCTTTTATGGAGATTAACGGCTATTAATGCACTTTTCTCTGGTATCTATATATTTTCTATTTATTATTGTCCACATAATGGGTGGAGGTTAGCATTTTTCAAATAAGATATACTAGTATCTATTTGTCTTCTTTTTTTTTAAATTAATCATTCATCTAATGTATAAAAATTTAGACCGAAGTAAAAAATCAGAGAAAACGAACAAAAAGTGTAACAGCCCTGATTTTTGGTAAATAATCTTTTTAAATTCAATTTCTTTTATTTTTATTTGTCTCTTCAGTATTTAATTTAATAGCTTTCTATATGTGCATGCTTGTGATAGCATATAAATATGTCCTAGTATAGCCATTTTTTCCTAACACAAAGAACCTTAGATGTTCTCCGTGTGCATTATAGAATCTCATAGATTTCCTCTAGAATTCCTTCAATAAAAATCTAGAGATTTTTAGTACCTAGCCCTAGGATTTGCTAAGATATACTTGAGGATTCTCATGACTTAGCCTAAGATTCTCCTAAAAACCTAGGCTCCTATTTGGCACATGTTATTTGTACATGCTTATACATGTATAACTAGAGCTCCCCATTAAAATCCTACACTACTTCATCTCCCTTAGTACACCTAGACCCTATAGTTCTCTCCCTCCCTTGGTACACCAAATCTAGTAGTCATGTGCCGCATTTATTGGAGAGATCGAGAGGTAGGAGGGAGGAAACTTCATGAATTACTTACTCTTTAAGTTAGTACACACACACACACACACACACACACACACACACACACACACACACACACATATATATATATATATATATATATATATATATGAGGTCGGTTCCCCTCACACTTAAAAAAACACAAAAAATGACACATAAATTTGTGGAACTCACTCTTCCGGGCCCCACTGTG
>JAXBDA010009622.1:0-12142 GCA_036023075.1 Gaultheria prostrata
ACCCTTAAAAATGCGTTTTAAACACATTGAACGGTTCGGATCATCAAAATTCAATCGGGAAATGAAAGTCCGCATTTTATTTGGCTAAGGTAGTCCTTAGGAGATCATTATTGTATATATATATATATATATTCTTTTTTTTCTTTTTTTTCATTAGACGTTGCTATATATTAATTTTAATAGCTTATTCTTAACACAGTATTTATAGATACCCTTCTAAATATTTTCTTTAAAAATACATTCTCTAATTCATGAGACATGCTTCTCTCCATAAATTATTTGCTCTGTGGAGTACACCAAAACTCTATATTTGATGATCCTGACATCAATCGGGCATCATATATACTTAATTTGCCCAAAATATCAAGTTGGTCGAATATTCGTTAGTGCGTGCATGAATCATATTTGCCATGGGAAAAAAGAGTAAAAATTAAATATGAATGTTTAATTTTTCAAAGAATGTACTAAATCAGATAGCTTTGGATGCCTCACTAGGGTGATTGTATATCAAACATGAGCTAAACATTAAAATCTACACGGGACTAACTTGGATAATTACAATGGGACCCGTAGTAGGCTTCACGTGACAAATGATATAGCATAGTGTTGAAATAAAGTGATGTACCTAAACAAGAAAAACTAAAAAAGAATTCGCAATATTTAAATATGAGTCACCAACAAGACATCTAGGTGAAAAGTGAACTACTCTCATAAGTTATTCATATGTGCATGTCATAACGGAGTCTAGCACTCAAATCTAGACGAAAAAGTAACAGAAGGGGCTAAGTGATAATAAATGATAGATTACAAGACAAAGTGTATAATTTTTTCAGTTAAAGGGGCTAAAGTGAAAAAGAATGATAGTTTAAGGAGGTTATGTGTATCTACGAGGCCTTATTTGCTTGTCATTTTAGTTTAGTTTGTTTTGCTAATGCGTGGAGAGAGTAATGAAGTTAATAATTGGAGATAAGGTAATGAGTAGAGAGATGTATAAAGAAAAATGAGAGTAGTACTCCCTCTGTCCATTTTTAAATATGTTACCTAGGAATTCCAACTATTTTTCTCTCACATCAACTTTTACAACTTTTACATCTACTTTCCATTACTTACTCTTATCAATATAATAATATCCACTAACTTTTTACAAAAGAATCTACTTTTAAGAACAAAAGAGGAAATGTACCCACTAACTTTTCAAAACACACACTTATTAAGGGACAGCCCAAAATGGAAAATGTACACACTATAAAAGGAACGGAGGGAGTAATTGAAAAGAAGAGTAATGAAATGGGATGGAGGGAGTGGTAATCCCGATTGCAAAAAATGTTAGAATTATGGACTAGTACTGAAGTAATCTATTCGTCCCGAATTTCTTGTCAACTTTTACTATTCAAAAGGCTTGTAGTCTAGCGGTTATCTCCTGGATAACTTACCCCCTCTGGAGCAACTCACTAACTCCCCCTCACTAATGTATATCGAATGGCAAACAAAAAAGACACATATGCAATATAGATCCTATTTGATATATCTTGATTAAATCTATAAAATAAAGTTTTCAAAATCATAAAAATATTATAGATTGAAAAATAGAAGTAATTTAAAAAGGGTCTTGCTAACGTGTGCCCAATGGGCACACAATAAGCACACAACAAAACAAAAAAAACACACACTCTAATACACCTTTTACGTACTTTTCAATACACTTTTACATATCCATATACACTTTTAACATATTTCAATACAATTTTTCAACCTTAACGTGTGCCTATTGGGCACATGTTAGCATATTCCATTTAAAAATTATACGTTTACCAAAAAAAGGACAAGAAATTTGAGACGGATGGAGTAATTTTCTACATGTTCAAAATAAGAGTAGTAATTTAACCAAGAGTTATGTAATTTCATTACTGTTGCTCAGAAAGAATGGGAAAGTACAGGAAAATAAAATTTTCGGTAACTTGTAATTTGGGACGCAGGACTTGAATTTTTTTTTTGTAACACACTTTTCAGCAAAAGGGTAGGAAGATTGTAATTTTCTTGTGAAATTTTCAATGAACTGAACACACATGGAAATTAAATTTTATTCTATTTTACTTCTTATGTTAATTATTTCTGACAGCAACATTACCGGCAACTGAACGACGAGTATTCAATATCCCAAAATCCCCGACACATTTGGTTTGAAATCTGGTCAAAATATAACCATCGCAAAACGACAAGTACATTTTTAAATCTTCTCTGTATCGTTCCAATTTTATTGAAGGATACATTTTTAGATGAAAAAGGTTGCATTATGTGAGACGGACCTTGGAACTAAAAATTTGCAATGTACTGTAGTGTAGTGTAGAGTAGTATTTATTCTGCCAGTTGGTACTTCTTTCCGTTGCACTGAACACAAGGGCGCACTGCGCACACATCCAGAGTTATGCTTTCTGGAACACATACAATGTACATGTAACCCTAGGTTTCTAAGAGCATTTTTATTGGCCTATTCAAATTTTATACCAAATTTAACATCAAAAATATATTTTACAATTTAGCAAATCACTTTTTAAGAAAGTCACAGAATTAAGCTCTCTATTATAACTTTACTGTATAAAATTATTCTTTTTTTCTACTATTTTTCTATTCAAATACCACCCTCATTTTATTTCTTCCCACATTTTATTCCTTACCAGCATTGCTGGTTGTTGTTATCCAAATTTTATTTTTAATTGTAATTTTTTAAAAAATTAATATAGAATAAATATGTTAAATTGGTGGAAGTATTACTAATTAGTGGGAGGGTTTATAGTGTAATTTGTCACTTATATTTGAGTATCTTACTATTTCCAGAAAATTATGATTCCCTCTCTTCTGCCTTTTTCTTTTCCTCCATTGACAGTCTCTCTCTCTCTCCCACAACTCGAAACCCAATCCCATGCTTCAAACCCAAAATCGAAGGTATAACGTGAGATTCGATCTAAGATCCAGAAGAGAAGGTTGTTCTACTGGGCGAGAGCTTCAAATCCATCCGAACAAAACCACCGTCGGAGCACCTTGGATATTCATCCTTCCAGGAAGTTTCGTTCTTTTTTTTTATATATATTTTTTTTATGCAACAGAAATTAAATTTTTGTTCTTTGTTGGTTGATTGTGTAATATTTTCCCCAAATCTGATCATTTTTGCCCATTTTTCCTATGCACCAATTCTTCCCTCTCTCTCTCTGTGTGTTCCGGATGAAATCAAACCAAAATAAATGATAAAAAAACAAAAGGTTAGTGAACAGTGGCTACTCAAAGTTGAGTAGTCACTGTAGAAAAAATAAATTTGATAAATTGTTTGGTGAGGCTGATTTTGGAGGGTTTTAGGGGTTTGACTCTCTATATTTACTTAAAAGTTAATTTGTTCACACTGATAAGGATGCTCTAAGTGGGCTTTACAGGCCATCCGTTCATGAACAACACACAATGGGTCTGTACCCATGGTCGGACTCTTTTCAAAAGAAAAAGAGTATGAACAAATCATGTGGCTAGAGTTCTAGAGAGAGAGCAAGAGAGACAGCGGGTGGTGGCCCCTCCCCAGGATTCAGCCCTGGCGGCTGACCCCCTCCCCCTTCGCACCACTTTCACCCGCCTCCCCAATTTTCTCTCCGACTCCCGATCTTCTCTTTGGATGCGCTTCCTTGGCGTTGGAGACTCCCCGTGGCGGACGATTCTCTTCGTTTTGGTATAGGCAACTACACCCGATCTTTGAACCAGGAGGGAGCCGGATCTGGGATTTCCAGATTCGGACAACGACGACGGCGGCGATGGTGGGTGATAGCTCCGGCGTTTTTATTTTTCTGCACCTTTTTATTTATTTTTTTGTTTTTTTTGTTAGTTTGTAGGTGGTTTTTGTTTTGGTTTTATTATTTGCCGATTTTGGGCAGGCGGTTTTGATTAATATTTTCTAATTTTCTCTTCACCCAAAAAAAAAAAAAAATCACGTGCCTACTCCCGCAGGGCCCACTAAAGAGTTCCACATTGATGATTTAAGTCGTTCAATAATTATTTTTTTGATATTGGACAAATTGTGTGCATATGGCCCACTAATGTGTCCGTAAGTGATTGATTCAATTTTTTTTATTTTCAGTCAGAATTCAAGATCCTATATTTCTGAATGGAAAAAGTAGAATGTAGTAGAATGTTGGATTGAATTCACATATTGCCACTTGTTTTTAATGGAATTCATCAAAGGTGATCCTAAACGCCCGATTAAGTTACTATGGATGCCCAGTACTTGTTGGTACCTGTAAGCAGGTTTCATGATAATGTGTTTCTGCAACTAGCTCTGGATGAACATTCAAATTACTTACCATTCTCTTCATTTCAAAAGGATATAAATTACTTACCATTCTCTTCATTTCAAAAGGATATCTTGTTACCATCTCAACCGATTGAAGACAAAAAAAAAAAAAAAAACATTACTCCCAAGATGACTCGAAGGATTTGGTTAAACCAAATGGGATCGGGAAATAAAAACGAACTCGAGAAGGCAATAGAACAGAAGAATGAGCTGAAGAGATGCAGTAATACTGATATGGTGAAGAGAAGCCATACTCAAAACGTAGTAAATAAATAAAGCCCAAACCTAAGATTATCAGCATCTTCACATTAGAAGAAATAGAATACAAACTACAAACAATCAGACAAATCGCTGCGTCTAAAGCAGGCAACTGAAATTAGAACAAGATATTGGGTTGATGATGGATCAGTCCATACTTACAAATCGCCGAGCAAAAAAATTGTACACACTTATAAACTGAGAATGAATGACATGGAAAAAGTTCAAGTCTCCTGGATCTTCACCAATTACATCTTCTCCGATGAGTTCTACAATACAAACTTCGAAAGAAAACAACTAAAAATATGCTGCATGTACATTGTCTAGCTGAGCAAAGAAGGTACCCACACAGAAGAGTAAAACTGTCCGTCTCAATGTTATAACCACATCTAAGGGTGAACTAGTTATTATACATGCTGAGAAAAAGGTTTTCCCTCTCCAACTTATGCTTGAAGTATCCTACTCAAGGTTACACACAACAGTAAAGATCGAGACGTAATGGTATAGATAAGTATCGAATGACACGTAAAGAGAATCGGTTGTATCGATTGGAATTTTTAAAGATCATTTTTTAGATATTATTTTCCAAATGCCGAAATCACGCATAACGGCCATTAATTGGTCTCTTGAAAAAAAAAATGGACAGTTGCGTAAGGGTAACCGACTTATACGCAATCGATTTTCCCCTTTCACTATTGGAGGGCTGAGAATGACAACTTTAAATTAATGAAAATTCATTTGGGATTACCACAATTTACTGCTTACATTCCCTAAAATGGGTCTTGCTATTGTAACTTGTAAAGCCCACTAGGCTTACAATAAATACAAAAAATAAAAAAACAAACGCGTTTCAGTGCACATTTTACCCTTTTCGATACATTTACCCTTCTTTTTATACATTTTTCACACATTTCAACACACTTTTTAAATCAGGCTAATGGCCAATTTTTTTAGCATTTTTCTCGTAAATTAATTAGTTTTACATCCATAATATCATTTCAAAACAGAAACAACATACATAAATACTCCCACCGCCCGCCTTTGTCGGTTCATTTTTTAAAATACTTGTCATTTTTTATTGCATAGATCTTTCAACTCATAATGGTATTCATAATTTTACGAACTTTGTATAGTAAAACTAATCGTAATCTGTCAAAACAACATATCCATGGGAATTAAGAAGAGAAATTCACAACCTTGTGTAGAAAAAATGTACACTACTCCTTAAATACCCATTAATTAGTGTAGGCAGTGGATGTTTGACTCCTTCACTACCATTAATGTTGAAGAACAGTTCATCTACTGTACCGATGATCAGGAACTTCAATTTGTATGATGAACATATACATGAATGGCCCCCCATATCCAAATCTAACCCTAAAATTAAAGTCTGCAACACCCCATTTAAGGAACTATCCGATGAACCACATTGATTGATGACAGGCGTGCACTGCAAAAGCATCAACTCCGTATCCAAACCCCGATTTCCTCTCTCTCCCTCTCTCTCCAGAATTTTACTAACTTTTGTTTGAAAAGCTTAATTTAAGTTCATCTTATTACTATTTCTCAGTATGATTTCGAGCTTCGAATGTCAATAAAATTAGGTTCGTAAAGAATTTTGGTGATTGTTATAACAAGGACGAGAAAGAACTAATCCAAAACTTTCATAACTTTTAAAAGTTCAAAACCAAATCACTTTTAATTGAAGACCGTTTATTGAATATAGCTTTTGGCTCATATCACCGGTATATCGACGCGTAACGGGCTGATACGTTAAGTTACATCACGCCCGATTTGTATAATCTCGAGCCACGCCAAATCCAAGTCTTTTAATTAGGCATGCAATTGTCAGATGCTACACTACCATTTTCATAGTCATATGGGAAAGTGAAAAATAGCATCTTGAGTAAAAGAAGCTTACCATTCAAGAGCTTTTCTCTCTCTCTCACAAGTGAATGGCTTCAGCTCCATTTCTTGACTACTTTCTCATCAACTGCCTCTGCCCGCACCACTGCAAACTAAAACTTCCACAACATTGCAATTAACAGAAGAGAATCAAAGAACCCAAACAAGTTTTTCCTTTTCAAAACGATTTGTCGAATCTAAATGCACAAAATCTCCACAGCAAGACCCATCCCTCCACAATATTGCACTACATTGAATCCAAAATGCTACAAATTAATAGGTCATGCGTTTCTCACTACAACAAAAATAGTCTAGCGCGACGAAATCTAGCAAAGGAACTTTCCTTTTCCTTGCAAATATAGTACACCTAGGGTTACATGAACTCAGTCTATGAACAAACACTAAAACCATCACTCTCTCCATCTCTCCACCTCTCTAATGGTTTTAGAAACCTAGGGTTACATTTACTCGGAATATGAACACCACCAACCAACCATCAGTCCCTCTCTTTCTCCACCTCTCTCTCTAATGGGTTTTAGAAACCCGGAGGAGGAGGACGAGGAGGAGGAGTAGACCAGAACATATCATGAGGCATCTGACCATTTGGAAGCAAATTAGGAGTGACTCCTACAAGATTACTATAATCCCCCAAAGAACTAATTCCCATATTTACCCCTGGCGATTGCTGCAACTGCATTACCCCTTCTCCGCCTTCCGGCGACGCCTCATCCTCCACTGGCAACCGCTCATAAACTGCGTTCGTAAAAGTCGCTGCCACTATCATCACCGGCCCGGAGGCCACCAATGGCCCCACCACAATCCCTCCCACCACCTGCCCCTGCCCGCCCGAGAGATATACCGTCAGACCGCTGGCCCCGGGCGGGGCCGGGGAGGGGAAAAAAGAACCCGACAAGGACAAAATCTCGAACCGTCCCGGGAGCGTGACAACGCTCCCCACGGCTGATGGCTGGCGGAGAGAGACGTCGGTCACGACGCCGCTCCCGCTGAGCACCACAACACCGTAGCGGCGGCGTTGCGCGAAGCCGGCTACGCTATCGGCCACATCGCTGCCGCTAGTGATTTCAAGCACGTGGCTTCTTAGTGCGTTTGGGGTTTCCTTGGTAATGATGATTGGGGGTTTGAGCTTGTTTTTGGATCCAGGAGGCCGGCCTCTGGGACGGCGGCCGGAGCTCGACGGTTCGGAGATTTCGAGGGTTCCTCCTCCGGTCGCGTTGACCTGGTCTTCGGCTTCAGCCTGTTCACCACCACTAGGACTGTTTTCTTGATTCTCTCCCTTATTCTCAGGGTTTGTGTTTAAGTTTGTTCCACCACTGCCGGCGGCGACATGCTCCGCCCACCACCGGTTGGACATTTCTGTTAATGCAAGAATAATAAATAAAAAAACAAACCCTAGATTCAGAATCAGTACACAAAAAACAAAAAAAAGGAAATAAATTTCAAAGAAACAAATGAAATGAAATGAAAACCTTAACCTTTTTCTAACCTCTCCTTTGTAGTTGCAAGAACATAGTAATCCATGAAAACCCTAATCTTTTTTGCAGTTTTGATTTAAGAGGGGAAAACCCAGATCCATAGTCAAAATTAATTAAGGTTTTTGAAGAGATCTAGCACAAACAATTCAACAACCAGTAGCTTATCTGATAATATAGAAAGAGATCTAGCTAACTAGATCCAAATCGCATCAGCTCTTTTTTTTTCTTTTCGTTTTTGATGGAATCTTCAGCTGAATCAGCTCACACTTCAGTCTTCAAGTTAAGTTTTCTCTAATTTTAAGTACCTTAAAACAAAAGCTACAAATATAACTATACATATACTACAGGAATGACAGATTTCGTACCTTTAAAAGAGGTTTCTCAGTTTTCAAGTACGGGCAGGGGTTCCGTTCTGGCCTTCTGGACACCTCTTTCTAGGGTTACCTTTACAGAATGAGATCAGTTTATCCCCATTGTTTGTTGAAAAACCCATGGTAAACCATTTGGGCTCCATTCTCCTACCTAGGATAGGATGACAATTTTCTCCGACCCGTTCGAATCCGATTCGGTCCCCGATTTGAATGGATCGGTATCTTGGAGATCTATTCGGGGATTGGAGCGGATTTGGGAATTTTTTTAAAAAAAATCGGGAACCGGATCGGCGATGGGATAAGTGTATCCCCGCTTCGAATCCGATCCGATCTGATCCGTCCCCGAATCCCCGTTTCTATATATATGCGTTGTATATAAAGAAAAAGTAATGAAGAAACAACTGTTACTCTCTCTCTCTTATATAATATCTTCTTCTCCTCCTTTTTTTTATTGAACATCGATTTTCTTACCCCTTTGAAAGTTGCCCCCATATCGACCTCTCCTCCCTCTACCAATGGTCCAGTATAACATCCACCTCTTATGGTGTCGATTCGGTTCTAGCCAGTCTTTCTGGCGGAGGTTACCACGGTTTAGGCCGTGGTTACCTCTTTCTACCAACAGTTCTCTCGTAACAATATGTCCGCTTCGACTCCAGGTTGAGGACTCGAGGTCATATATTTCTTGATTACCAACTCTGATCTTCGGATTCTTTCTATTTTTGCATTTTTTTAATCCAGAGTTAATTAGTCAGATCAAAAAAGAAATCAAGGAATTTCCTCGAAGCCCCGTTTGGATACCCGTTCCCCGTTTGGGGTGGGGATGGAGGGGAGAAAATAATCCCCATTAGGGATCGGAGCGGGGATGGGGACTGGGGACTGGGGAGGGATTCGGGGATCGGGGCCAGGGATAGTAGTCTCAGGCCCCGATCCGTCCCCATTGCCAACCCTACCCTACCGTCTTTTTGTTTGTCTTTTTCTCTCGGGAAAGGGTACGATACACAACCCCTATTGAGGCCTAGTTTCCCGTTTGCTAAAATGGGAATTTCATAAAATCAAATCGGTGATTTTAGCAAATGAGAAAACCAAACGCTAAAATCAACCCATTTTAACAAGGGGATTAAAGTTCACCCCCCTCCCCATTTCAACATCTACACCCTTTTTTTTTATTATTATGGTGAAATTAATGAAATACCCCTCCAATTTATAATCCTCGAGGGATGTAGATGTTAAAATAAAGGGGTATTTCAGTAATTTCACCAAAATAAAAATACTCCCTCCGTCCAAAAAATATAGTCTCTTGTCCCATTCTAACCGAATAAAAAATTGATTATATCTTTCAATCGGTAATACATTTCATATGTAATATGGATCTTGTTTGATAGATCTCAATTAAATCTAAAATACTAAGTTTTCAAAATCACCTAAAATATTATAGATTATAAGATATATTACATTGCAAAGTGGCACGAATTCCCAAAATGGACTATATTTTTTGGACGGAGGTAGTAAAAAGGGGGTGCAGATGTTAAAATGGGGGGTGTGAAATTCAATTCCCTTTACCAACAGAAAGTGGGTTGATTTTAGCGCCTGGTTTCCCATTTGCTAAAATGAGAATCTCATAAAATCAAGTAGATGATTTTAGCAAATGGGAAACCAGGCCTTAGGTGTGCATTATACGCACCCTTATAGTAAAAGATACGAAGCGATTACCTCTTAATTAATAAAAGTTATACAAGTGGTGGCTAGCTCATGCGGTATAGCTCTTGGATGTCCCACTATATCCCGGAATCGAGTCTCATCCCCCCTTCCTTGTGTAATAGATTAGGAATGACGGATGATAAAAAAATATTAATAATTAAAGTTACGCTTTTTTTATAAAATTTACGGAACGCGCTAAGATGTTACGAATCATATTACTGAAAAGTTACGAAACAATAAAAAAAATGTTACGATTGCCAATGATGTGGCATAATATGTACCATACACTAGATGCTTATAATAGACACCTTTAATAGATGTGTATTGTAGTCGTTCCCTTTTCTCTTTTTGATTTATCATGTTTTGTCCATATTTTTTGAAGGTTTATTAGATTCGCGTTATATTTTTTGGATTAACAATTTATCTCAACGAGAGGAGTCTAAAAGTAAAAAATTGTAATCAAAAGCAAAAAAAAGTCCACTAAATACGAAAAATAGTACTACAAAATAATTATCTTTTTTGTCCATAGTGTCATCTTATATGAATTTTTTTCAATTTCGGTTCACATTTCTTTTTTGATTCCTGTTGTCAACGCGAATGATTAATTCCAAAAATTACGATAAAAAATTAAACAAAAATTACAAAAAATAAAAAATATTGGAAAAAAATCACTCAGACAAAAAGTCAGGAGAATGGATGATATACACTACAAACTACTTTAGAGGGATTCATTCGGAAGTGCATGCTAATAATCAGAACTGTTTGATTTGTTAAAAATATTATTTTATGTACCCTTGTGAAACATAACTCATTTAAGAATAAAGGCTTGATTAATATACGCAATTAGAACATCTCGAAACATTATTCATACTTTTATTCAAATTTGAATTATAATTTTGTTTAATATGAAATACTCCAATGAGTAAAATCAAATTTGAATAAAGACAAATTTGGCATATGCTTGAATAAAAGAGTGGAGTAAATATTTAGAAGGTTCTAATTAAATTTTGACTTTTGAGTTTGAAAAAATGGTAAGGAAGTTGCTCTTAGACCGGATTTTGGATTTTGCTGCCCCATTTTTCTTTTGCTACTGTTAGTTAGAGGAGCAGCAGCTTGGGCAAAAATTTTGCCAAAACTGTTAGTGAATAGTGCACATTTACCTGACATCTTTTTCAACATTCCAACAATACCATCTCCTTTACCTATTCTTTATTAAAATATTATTTTATCTTTTTTAAATATTACAAATATATAGACCATATACATGTATATATTCACTGTATATATACACAAAACTATTTCCCCCAATTTAGAAGACTGAAACTCATCGTCGAAGTTGATCGGAGAAGATTGGAACTCGTCGTCGTCGTTGATCGGAGCTTGTGTTCCTGCTAATTTAAGTTGTCTCACGTTTAATTTGGTTCCAAACGTTTGAAAATCTTACAAACCCAAAAGAGTATTCATCCCAAAATGTTCTTCGTGTCCGGAAATAAACTAAAATGTGCCGACATCGATCGGAACTTGATGAAAACTCGTCGTCGATCAGAACTCGATGGGTACTCGCCGTCGATTGGAACTTGATGGGATCGGGTTTCGTTGCAGATGTGTTCTTGGCTTCTTGCACGGGAGAGAGAGAGAGAGAGAGAGACAATGAAATAAATTAATAAACAATTCATTGCTGATGAACAGTGCTTTGCTATATGTAGACAAGTACTATTCACAAACGTAAAATACCTAAGCATTTGTTGATACTGTTGCACTTGAGTTTTGTTGATTTTGGTTAGGTAAAATAGCTCATATTTCTATATTGCTAAGAGCATCAATATATGGCTCCCTACTTTAACTCAAAAAGTTAAAGTGGGGAGCCAAACCCCCCCCAAAACCCACCAAAATCAGCCTCTCTACTTTCTCTCACCAAATTATTTTTGCTACAGTACCACACCAAAATTGGTGCGGTACTGTTCACGCACCATTTGTTTTTTTTATTGAATTTTGGTACTGTGGGGGACAGGAACAGAAGGGGGGGGGGGGTCTGACACGGGGTGGGGGGAACACTTTTCTAAACAAATACACCTCCCCACGCGGGGAGA
>JAXBDA010009623.1:0-12137 GCA_036023075.1 Gaultheria prostrata
TTAACAGAAGGGGGAGTGTGGACAATAATTTCAAAAGCAAGGGAGGGCAGTGACATTTCAGAAACCTGAGGGGAGGTTTCTGCATTTGTCAGAAACCTCAGGGGAGGTCAGTGAAATTTACCCAATAAACAATGGGTGGCCCTAATGCCACGACTCAGTTTTTTAACGCCACGACCTTTTCTTCGAGTCTGACAACTCTGCCCCCATTTATTACACTTCATCTTCAATTGATTTGCACCAGTTCCTCATATGTTCATCTTCCCTTTTTCAATTGATTTGCACTACTTCTTGGCCACTCCTAAATCCATATTCAACCTCTTTACCAACAAGCGATTAGATGTCATCAAGTACTTTTTTCAATGGTGGAGGGCGTGTTACATTGTCGTCGCCGACCTGCTAATCTTGGAGTATAATAGTGCGAGAAGAGGGGAAAATGAGGAAACTGAGTTCCTGCCGTAGAATTTTCTTCTTCATTCTCGTATTCATCTTTTGATTTCCTTTCTAAATTAGATGAGAAGTATTCTAAAAAATCTAAACATCGTTGCTTTTGGTTGCAAGTTGAGAGCTTTTAATTTTCTCTTTAAATTAAAAGTTTGACGTATTCTAGAACTTGATGCTACTATCTGGTTTTAGAAGAGTTTGATGATCTTTGGAAGAGATGGACTCTGGTGTGTGTGTGTGTGTGTGTGTGTGTGTGTGAGAGAGAGAGAGAGAGAGAGAGAGAGAGAGAGAGAAGAGTGGGTTTGATGGAGTAAAGCATTGGAAGTAGAAAGAAAAGAGGATATTATGGTCAATGCACAGTAGATTTCGTGGCACTAAAAGTAATTGTCGTGGCATTAGAATCTCCCTAAACAATAATGTAAATAATAAACAACCCAATAACTTCATGACCTAGAATTATCATGAGTAATTTTCATGATACATGAACATAATAGGGAAATACATTAATAATTGACATACTTGGGCCCATTAGATGGAACGGTGTTAGTATTAATTTTGATACAACTTTTTAGTTTTCGGTTATCAAGAAAAATCCACCCATGTTGTGGTGTAAGCAGCCCTATTTACGATGGTAGATTTCCTAAATACAACAAGTTATTTACTCAATGCAACCCATTTTTCTTACTTGGGCGGTGATGTAATAGAGTAGTCACATCGGCCCAATATACGACGGTAGGTTTCCTAAATATGGGTACCCAACAATATGGTAGTGTAAGAGAGCAGTCACATCGACCCTATTTAGAAATCCTAAATACAACACGTTATTCTGTTGTCTTTGTTTCCGATAGTTTGTAACAGTATTTCCATGGAAATAAAATTCTTTCACCAAAAAAACACGTTATTTAGTCAATGTAACCCATTTTTCTAACTTAGGGGTACTCCTATGTGCGGTGTAAGAGAATAGTCACATCGACCCTATTTACGAGGATAGATTTTTCTAAATACAACATGTTATTTACTCAATGTAACCCATTTATTTACTCAATGCAACCCATTTTTATGACTTGGAGAGTACCCACCAATGTGGTGGTGTAAGAGAGTGGTCACATCAGCACAATATACAAGGATAGATTTGCTAAATACAACACGTTATTTACTCAATGTAACCTATTTTGCTACTTAATGGTACCCACATGTGGTCGTGTAAGAGAGTAGTCACATCGGCCCTACTAACGATGATAAATTTCCTAAATACAACATGTCATTTACTCTATGCAACCCATTATTATGGCTTGGGGGTACCCACTCATGTAGTGGTGTAAGAGGGTAGTCACATCGGCCCTAATTACTATGGTAGATTTCCTAAAAGTATTTTATTTTCTTTTATTTCACTTTTCCTAAACCACTACTTGTATTTGGCTAGACACCATCAATTTGTGGTGGATCGGGTGATTACAGGCAAGTAACAGTGTGTGAAAATGAGTGAATGATTAAACTTGATGCATACATCGACTATTTTCAAAACCACTTCCATGAGCGGAATGTGGTTTCCAAAATATTCATGTTTTAACTTTTCTTCCTGTATTTTGTGGAGGTGTTCGAACCTTTGCATTTGCTTTGTTGTTGAAAGATAACCCTTGAATCTTCTTGTCATGTAAATCAAAGGCGGCAAAACGCCATACACCCGAGGCCCAAGAGAAACAAAGGAAGGCAAGAAACCAACCAAACCCAAAAGGACCAAAGAAAAACACCAGCCTAACACCAAAACAACTCCAAAGCCCAGAAACCCACCCAAAAATCACCTAGATCTACAAAGACAGACAAACCACGAAGAAAACCTAAAAACCAGCCACCTAAACATAGCTAACACCGAAACCCCTGCTAAAACAAAAAGAAAACCAAAAACCAAACAACCTAAACACCAAAGATCCAATAGACCACCAAAAGCGAAACAAAAATCCAAACAGCCTCGCCAAGAAGAACAAATAAGATTAATAAAACTCCAAAGAAAGAGAGCCACCATCCTCTACGGCTTTACTTTATGTTTTTTTGAGAAAACATAAACATATAATATATATGTATGTATATAGAAAATAAACAGTACAATCCACTTAATATAAACCAACAAACATTTTGCACACAAAGTAGCCCAAATCCATTCATACCAAGCCAGCAAGCCCACATTCTTTCTATACAATGAAAGCAAATTTGTGCAAAACACAAAAACAAAACCTCAAATTCCATGCCAGATAAAAAAAAATCAAACGAGTGATAGCGACGAAGAGGCAAGAAGGGCACGATTAATTTCTATTTCAAGTGAAATCACTACAAAATATATACAACATGCTACTACATTTGAATGTCATATATACAAATGGACAAGGATTGAGAACGAAAATGAAAGATATCAAATAAGACCCTTCGAACCTGTTCGATGTTGCAATACCTCACATGAAATGCAGGAATCATATGAGAAATTGTTTGATCCATGTAACTAAAATCGATAACTATTGTTATAAGCCATGGTCACAGTTGTTTTCTTCTGCACTCAACTTTCATATAATTTCTTTGTACGCCTTATTCACGGCTCTGTTTTGTGTAATGAGCCTCTTGGAAGGGTAAGTAGCTCTTTCAACAAACTCATCGTCCACGAAAACTTGGATTTCCCCGGTTTCCCTCCATAAATCTACATATTGTATTTTGAGTCCATGCTTCTGGCATAGTTCGTTCACCTTTGTTACCGGATGTGTTTGAAGTGTCTTGGGAGTGATTATCAGCTCCAACAACCTTTTGACTACCTGAAAAATAGAGAGAATTCATTTGCCTTTGTGTTAAGGATAAAAAAAGACAGGGGAATCAATAAAAGCGTACATAAATTAGTGTATGATCCGATCTTAGTATGTTCGTGCTTGGATGTCGGCTCAAGATCAGCCTTGTGAAAACCTTATATACCCTGAGGCGGTTCTACGAATGGAACTTTAATTGGGTATTTCTTATATACTCAAGTGAATCGAAACCACGCAATTTCTTCTCCTCTAATGCACGTAAATTTAAATAGGATAAGATATGAAGTGTTACTCTTTTCTTTCTAGAATTTTACTCCAATCCAGTCTCTTCTTTCTAGAATTTTACTCAAATCCAGAGACCGTATTATTGGCACTTTACATCTTTCTAGAACTTCAAGAAAGATCATGAAATCATCGTATCTATATATCTATGGATGTACGGTTGTTACCATCAAAGCTAGCATGTCGGTTTTGCCTTGTAGTGAAAAAGCGATCATGATAGATAATAATTTGTTTTCATGTAAGGTGGTGTGATATAGATGGAATGTTTGAGTAATTAGGGTGGGAAAGAAAAAATTTATGTGTCTAGTTAATACCCTTTTTTTTTTCCATTCGATATACATCAGTGGGAGATTAGCGGGGGAATTAGTGAGTAACTAGGCTTTTTGTTAGTACTCCTGGACTAACTAGGATAGTAGCATTAAAAAATGTGTGCGAGGGAGGGAAGGTTCAATCTGTTTTGACCTTTACTTTACCATGTAAATGTGTTGTACTTGACTTGATATGGTCTTCACGACCTTCAGAATCTTTTAGAAAAATAACGTGGAATGTGGATAAGAGTCTTTGACCAGTAAAAGAGCACTTTAAATTTGGAATGTCGAAAAAAAAAGCGTTTAGACGATCCGGATAAGGTGGGATACATAAGAGGTACCCATATGTGGAATGTGGTGTACCCGTAACATTGTTGGTATATATTTTAACCTTACAAACATAACAAGAGTTCCCTCTCTCTCTCTCTCTCTGCCACACGCGACGCCCGGTAATGGAACCCAACGAAGGCCAAACCAAGATCAACTAAACCTTTCATTTCAAACCCAACTCCATCTCCACAACAAACCGCCACCAGAAGAGAGAGAAAAACCGACGTCGGCTGAGCCGTTTCCGAGCCTCGACGAGGTAGAAGAAATCATCGGCTACAACTTCAGTGACCCGAGCCTACTACATCAAGCCTTCACCCACGCCTCATGCTTGACCTTTTTTAATTCAAAGTTTTATACTTTCCGGAGTTGTTTTCACGAGATAAATTGAACAATATATTTTTTGATAAAAAAAACTAATTAAAAGGTTGATGAAAATGAATATATTCAAAAAGCTAGATTTTTACTTTATCTTCCGTGTGGTATAATTCTCTAAAAAGCTAGATTATGGACTAAAAGCTACCGAAGCTAAATCATAGTGTACGTTGATAATGCAAAGTGTTTTGCTCTGAATCGGTCAATTTTTCCCTTGATCAAGGGGCAATTTGTTAGGATGACAACAAATGTTTTTGCTAGCTTCTAATTTTTTTTTTTGGATAATACAAGATATCCCTACAACCCTTTTCACGGCCGTTTCACGCGCTTACGCATGGCGGTGAGGTGGCTCCAAGAGTTGCTGGCAAGGGAAATCGAACCTGAGACCTTAGGTGGAAGCAAACCTGGGGGCCTTTTTTGTTATGTGGGATATGGAAGGTCGGATACATTAATGCTAGGGACACACAACTCCAAACTTATCAAAAAATAAACTCCACCAACCACACAAGCCTGCGTGGGGACACACAACTCCATACTTATAAAAAAAAAAACTCCACCAACCACACAAGCCTGCGTGGCACTAGTTCATGATTGGTGGTTGTAAAGTAGTTTCAAAGTGCTTGTTCTCCCATTACCAATCATGCAGTGCCATGTAAGTTTGTGTGGTTGGTGGTGTGGTGGAGTTGTGTGTCCCTAGAATTGTTCGGTGGGATAGGAGATAAAATGATGTGGGACCCAAATCCGGTGTTTGTTTTCCGTAATTTGGATGGAATTACCCCTTATTGACCATGTGCTATAAAAAAAAAGTATTTTCCAATGGCTAGCTATATATCCCGTTGAACACAAACACCGGATAGAGATTTTCTCTATATCCTGAGAAATATCCCAAGGCTTTGAAGCACCGACACCTCTGGGAGGCGCCGTATCGCCGTATGGGACACGAGGACACGACGGGGACACGTATGGGACACGCCACGTGGCGTGTCCCATTTTTTTAAAATTTATTTTGTAGGGGACATGGCGGGGACACATGAGAGAGGGTAGGGGACACAGATGAAGACACGGCGGGGATTTTCTAGGGTAAATTTATAATTACTCAAAACTTTGAACCATGTATTGAACTTGTGGATGTCTTGTTTTGTTTGAATTTTCTATAAAAAATAAAAAATTATACATATATATATAGATTATATAAGTAAATAAATATACAAGTGGCGTGTCCCCCGCCGTGTCCGTATCGCCATTTTTTTAGAATTTCCGTGTCTGTGTTCGTATCCATGTCCGTGTCCGTGCATCATAGTCCCAAGAATTTTATATCACACCCATATCCCAAGGGATTTCATATCCCATTCTTTATCTTCGGTCAAACCCACTTGGCCAACCCCTTGGGGTCACCTCAAATTTGTAGAAGCATTCAAATCTTGATTTTCTTATCCAAAAGCTTAAGTTCTTCAAATTTCAACAAGCACAGAATAACAACTCTTGATTTTCTAATGTCCAAATTTTGTAGTCTTACATTGCTTATTCCATTTGTGATAGATTAGAGAATTTATGGAAGCAATTGTGGAGTATCCTTTGTATTCCAGTGGGCTGTTAAATGCACCAAAAGCCCTAGTTGAAATAGTTGAATCCACAGTTGAAGCCATTTTCATAGACAGCAACTCCTCACTTGACACTACTTGGAAGGTTCTTCTTCTTCTTCTTCCTCTTCATCACACTTGTCTTCAATCTCTTTTCACAGTAGTTGTTGCCTGTCGGTCGCCGAAAATGAAAACAAAGAGAGAAAATTCCAAAAAAAAAAAAATCAATGAGCAAAAGGACCAACCTAAGCTAAAAAGCCTTAAGAGGGCTTGCGATTCCTATCGATACTTCATTCTTTCCATAAATGTAGTCCACGAAAAAAATGTTTCATTTTTTAGGTTGACAGAATAAAGCACTTATGTGCGTAGTTTTTACAAAAATTTCCACCAATCCACCAATTTAAACAACTAGGTTTTTAAATTGGTGCCAAAATCAAAGAATTTATCCAAAAGTACTAGTATATTTTTCATTTTGAAAGATAACACGATCTAGGGTCAGTAGCGGGACGTTCTGTCAATCGGGAAAGATTATTGGTGAAAACACCTGGAGATATTGGAAATGACAATGCTAATATGAGTAACAAGAAATCCTGTGAAAAACATCAGAAGGAAAGTTCACAAACTTTGTAAGAACAGTAAGCATGTCATGAGATACAATTCTATTGATAACTGACTACAAATAGAAAAAGACAAAACCATCAACAGAAAACAAATTGTCATCAGGAAAGTTACAATCTTACCAAGTTTACATTTCGTCTTGATTTCATCCCTCTTTGTGACAACGTGATTGGAACAGACGAAATTCAAAGGCAAAATTGTTATTTTCCCACTCAGAATAATGGAATTAAAATTTCAGGCAAACAAAAATGACTATTACTAAAGTTTACCTCTTACTTTTATTTTTGTGGGAAAAAAAGGGAATTGTTACTGGCACTCCACTTTTCTCTATTGTCACTCCCTTCTTTACATAATAAAGACAAAAAAGAAAAGAAAAAGGAATGCCAATGGAAAAAAGTGGAGTGCCAATATCAATTACCAAAAAAAACACCATACATAATATATTTACCACCTCAATATTCTTTTATTAAAGAAAATAATGCCCAGTTGGTAGCCATTAATGGATTTATTTGGGAAGGGAAATGTTGAGCCTTTGGTAGTAAAACACAAATTGGTTGTGCTTAGACTCGAACTTGAGACCTTAAAGTTATAAGGTTGAGTATTTACCTCAATATTCTTTTGCTATCATAAGTTGTTGAGAAAATTTAAGTTTTTGTTTTACTACTAAAATATGGGAGCATAAATGACATTTTTTTCCTAAGAGAGGGACGTACTTGAGATAGAACTCTACTCCCACCCCGCTGCTCTCTCTCTCTCTCTCTCCCCCCAAACCATATAAAAATGCTTAAATCTTAGTTTACCCCATGAAAGTGCCTAAACATAAACCCTAGGGTACCCTATGAAAGTGCTTAAACCACTAAAACCTTACAGTAGGAAAGTTCACCCTAAACCTAAACCCTAGGGTACCCTATGAAAGTGCCTAAATCCTAGGATACCCTATGAAAGTGCCTAAAATTCTAGAGTACCCTATGAAAGTGCCTAAACCACTAAAATCCTATAATGGAAAAGTGCACCCTAAACCGAAACCATATGGTACCCTATGAAAGTGCCTAAATCACTAAAATCCTATGATAGGAAAGTGCACCCTAAACCTAAACCCAAAAAAGGAGTGACTTAATTTAATGGTAATTAAAAAAAGTGACTTACCTTAGTGATAATTAGATATCTCTTTCCTAGGCCTAGAGGTAAAAATCTGTTTTCTAATTTGACAAAATCCTAATCACCCAAACTAATCCGATTTATTATTTAATCAGACTGAACCAATTTAATTATAAACTGTACCGAACTGCTTCTCGCTTAATCGATCGGCAGTGGTTTTTGATCTTCATAAACCGAATAGTTCGGTTCGGTGGAAAACTCAGCAAAAAATCGATCGATTCAAACTAAGGCTACGTTTTCACTATGGGATTTTTGGTATTTTTTGCATTCTCTTGTAAGTCATTCTGTTTACATACATCAACTGATTTAACATTTAACAGAAATAAAGTACACTTTTAACAACATTGAGAAGCCGATGTTTTTAATGGAAACTTGGCCTAATTTTATCCCTAATACATGCAATATCAGAGGTAGATAACACATAACATATGCATATGCCCCCAAATGTACACATATGTTTATAAAATCACAGCTAATAAATCTTATTCCGTATTTTTTTGTTATTTTCTTTGTGCTCAAATTATAAATGCAGTTTGCCAAATCTAAGCAGTACTGGCTCTGAGGGTTTTGAGATCGGATGTGAACTTTATTTTTGAGTCTCATTGTATAATACAATAATAATAATAATAATAATACAAAGTTCAATAATCATTATATACGTTAATCCGAAATATATTACGTATACATCACCCTTCTCATGTTTTTCGCAACAAAACTAGTAATTAAGCTATGATAATCAAGTTTAGATGTATATCTATATATAGTATAAGGGTATAAAATATCTGGGGGCCTACAAAATTAGTCAAAAGTTTGAGGCCATATACGGCCACTTCCTTGGCGTATGTCCAAAGCCGGCTCTGAATCTAAAACCAACGTAGATTTAGGAAGATCCGCAATTTTAGTCTATTTTATGGCAACAGCTGTCAAATCTATCTTGTTCCTTAGAATTTCAAATGCTTTGGATCAATTTATTCACATATCTTCCATTAGTTTTACTCTCTTTTTTTTTTGGGAGGAGGGAAATATTTCGTCTAAAAAGTGTGAAAATCGAAAACTAATTAAATTAGTAGATTACACTTTATACCCTTAAAGTATTACTCACGTCTTAATTTTTAGCTCTCAAATATATGTTTCCTTTTCCATTTCTATCTGTATAGTCCTGTGATTATTGCAGGTTTTTTTTTTGGCAGTTTGGCCCTTGAAGTTGTATTTAATTTCAAATTTGGCTATTCAATTCAGCATCGCGTAGCGTTTTCATTTTAAAAGAATAGAAGGTAGTAAATTGGTCCATTGCACTATATTTACTAAATCAAGGAATTAGTCAATTGAGAAAACTTTAGTAAACAAAGGACGAAATGGAAGAAAATCTGAAATGAGTTTCATAGAGTAATTTGAATGAATCATTTCATTGTGGGACCTACCGAACTCATATACATAATCTCTTTCACATTTTTTGGATTGTTCGAACGGTTACAATAAAAAAAAATTGTTGGCTTATTTATGATACAGGGCGAGTCAATAGTTTCATTTTTTTTTCTCAGTAATTTATCATAGAATATGGACAATTACGGTTTCTGGTTTTTATAAACCAATCGAGATAAATGGCTCATTGATTTAAACTCACAGTGTTGTCCACCTAAAGAACTTGTTTCGCTGGACCGTCATAGTTTCCACATTAATTATCTCTTTTAATTAAAGATTATAATCGGTTTAGATGCCAAGCTGGATTATGAAATCTTATTACACCCCAATTGTTAGAAATTTAAATAAGATTTTAAGATTTCTACCACAAGTATGTATTTAAAGTATTCAAAAAAAAATATATATAAGACCATGAAACCTACATCTGGCAATATGGGACTAACAGTTGTTCTTTTTTGTTTTCTAATAATCGATTATCCGGATCAGTTTATGCTGGCCACCTTGACTAATCACGTGGCTCTAATTCGGGTAAATTTTGATGATCCCAAAAGCTCTGTTGTTGGGGCAACTACTCAATTTGCCCATAATGGAATTAAATAGTTCATGAAAATGATTGAATCCTCTGCACCGCACAATCTTGATTGCACGGTGCAATTTCGCAATAAGCCATGCCAGACTCAGTGTTGATGATATATAACGATCATTTCTAAAAATCAGGTCGAATGAAAATAAATATCTAAAGACATTTTTTTCTGGGCGCTCTCAATTTGAAGGTGATAGGGTAGACTTGTTCTATACTTTATTAATGAAATTCTTGCTCTTCTACCCAAAATAAGGCTTTTTTTTTTTTTTTTTTTTACAAAAAATGAACAGCAAGTATGTCAAGATGAAAAAAAGATGATTAAAAAACTAATGCATTATTTAAATATCTAATGCATTATTTTTTATTTAGAAGATTAAAAAATTAATAAAACATCTATCAATATCCAATCAAGATGATATTTTGCATGCATATTTTCCCAACAATTCATCATGTGAACAACTCCGAAAGTCATTCTGATGGATGAAAATAATAGTCCACCAAAATTATTTGAGGTGAGTGCAAGATGGCCGAACATCATGGGTTATGTATAAGAAAATAGGACCATAAAAAAATTTAAAAAAGTTCACTGAGAACAAAAATAACCAAGATTTAATAATTTTCGTGTCTTTAATGAACATTTTATAGTTTTGGGGGTGTAAAATTTAATTTTCTAGATTCTCATATAAATTAGACGCTAGCTTGAAATTTTTTAACAAAAAATAGTTCAATACTCCTAATTATTTTGGTTTTCATTTAAAAAAAATCCTAATCACCCAAATTAAACTGATTTATGATTTAATCGGACCGAACCGATTTAATAAGCCGTTTCTCTTAATTAGTCGGCAACTGTTTTTTATATTAATAACCCGAATATTTCGGTTCGATGGAAACCGGCAAAAAACCGATTGAACCAAACCGAGGCTAAGTTTTCACTATGGTATTTTCGGTATTTTTGGCATTCTTTCACAAGTCATTATATGTTCACATACATTAACTGATATGACATTTAGCGGAAACAATATACACTTTTGACTACATTAAGAAGCCGATATTTTCAATAGAAACTTAGCCTAATTTTATCCCTAATACGTGTAATGTAATACTCCAATAGATAGATAACACATAACATATGCATATGCCCCCAAATGCACTACTCAGATGTTTGTAAAATCTCGGCTAATAATACAATAACGATATGGGTAACGAACCAATGGCACAGAAATTGTACAAATCAGTGTGCGGGATCCATTTTTGGGCCCCACACAAATAATCCAAACCGTTCAATAATTTCAAAGTAATTTTTCGAGTGTCCATGCAAAACCTTAGCTCAATTGGATATACGTAAGTGCTCGATCCAAACTTCAAATTTTCATTCAGAATCCTCTTGATCCAAACTTCAAGTTTTTCATTCAGATTTTCATTCAGAATTCTGAATGAAAAAGTTGCACATATGCATATCCAATTAAGTTTACTGTTTGGAGACACTGGAAAAATTATTTTTAAAATTATTGAACGGTTCGGAATATTTATGTTAGACCCAAAAATAGGCCCCGCATGCTGATTTGTACAATATCGGTACAATGGGTCGGTACCCATACCCACAGCAGTCTCCCGGCTAATGTGTTAGATACACCATATATACAAGTAATTATTAGGAGAGAGAAAATCATATTCCATATCTTTCTGTTATTTCCTTTGTGCTCAGGTAATAAATACAAGTTGCCAAATCTAAAACTCAAATAGATTTAGGAAGTCAACAAATTATCGGCAATTTTAGTCTATTTTATGGCAACAACAGTCAAATCTTACTTGTTCCTTAAAATTCCAAATGCTCGGATCAATTTATTCGCATGTCTTCCAATATTGGTTTTACTCTTCTTTTAGTACTCCCTCCATCCGGATTTGTTTAATCCCTCGTTCTATTATAACCGGATAAAAAAATTAGTGATGTCTTTAAATTGGTAAGTAATTATATGTCCAATATGGATCTTATTTGATAGATCTCGATTAATTCTATAAGACAATATTTTTAAAGTTACGTAAAACATGATAAATTATAAGATATAATCATTTAAAAAATTACATGAACTCTCAAAATAGATTAACAAATCCTGACGGAGGGAGTATTTTTCCAACCCGTAGGCTTATAAAAGAGAGGACCTTGGAAATTTTTGTTTGGTCATTTGCCACATTTTGCCAATTTTACCCTCCAATTGGAATTTGGCCTATTGGTTTTCTTGTAATTTTGCCACAATGC
>JAXBDA010009624.1:0-12136 GCA_036023075.1 Gaultheria prostrata
TTTTATTAAAAATAGGGAGGGTAATAGGGAGTGTTGTTGGAGTGTTGATAGAAAAAGTGTCAAGTTATAATAGATATATGCACTGTACACTGCCTAATTTACTAAGTTATTGTTGGGCTTGCTCTAATCCAGTTTGGAAGATTCTCCAGATTAGAGGGCCGTCCAAAAATAGGGCAAACTTGGCTATCGCATTAGCCACCCTATTACAAGTACATGAAACAAAATTAAAGGAACAAGAAATAAAATTATTAGCTAGCAAAAGTGTATCCTTGATGATAACATCTAGGCATGCCATGATAAGAGAGTGGCCGTGAAGCATCTTGATCACTATTTGCTCATCATCCCCTTCTACCTCATAGCTTTTATCACGAGAGCAAATTCCAACCCCTAAAGCAAAGCGGAAACCTTCAGCCTCAACCATTTCAGCGGATAGACTACCTTTGAGTGGTATGGCAGTAGCACCCATAATGTTTCCACATTGATCGCGCACCACTACACCCACTCCACCCCTACGTTTAGCTACATCAAAAGCACCATCCACATTAATTTTAAGAATTCCTACCTCAGGTGGTTTCCACCGTAGAATCGCGACAGCTTCAGTCCCTTGATCGTCGTTGTGCTCCTTCCTAACTGCTTGTAGAAACGTATCATGTTCTTCCACAGCTCGGTCAAGAATTTTCATTTCACTTGTCCACTGTTGCTTAAAAACCCAGCTGTTTTTGGCAATCCAAATGTGCCATCTGATAGTGGCAAATAAACTCGCAGCCTCCGTTTGTGTCTCACCATTAGTCGTAATGCCCAATTCTTTCCATAAGTCCCTCAAGTGTGCGTCGCTTGTAATTTTTGGACGATATCTAAAAGGGGATAGCAAACATTTGTTGAAAATATGCCTTGAATTCAAGCCAATCGAAGAAATGTACAAATTTTGGTGCAAAAGGTTAGTTTCAGCATCTTTTGTCCGGACCAAGCAAAGTTTGTTCGGACCAGCGGGTTTGGAAACGTCTGGGAAGCTCGGTGCACTGCTTGTCCGGACCAAGGTCATGGTGGTCCGGACAAAGGACGCGGATAGTGCGCGGCTGCGCGGTTTTAAAGTGGGTTTTGACCTAATTTTTTATACTTTCTTTTAAATAGAGTTCTTGGGGGCTATTAGGGTAGGACTTCTTGAGTGAATCCCTTTGAGGGAGCCCCCATGAGGTTCCCCGTAGTGTGTTAGGGTTTCCCAATTGTTCCATTGGTTTGGTCTTGAGTTGGGATTAGAGATATCTAGGGTTTGGAGTCATCTCTTTCGTGTGTGTGAGACATTGATGCTCTATTAGGGTTTCTAATAGAGATTGGTTCCTAGATATCTATTGGTTGCTTCAACTAGAGTTACGGGTATAGCCGGCTCTTTGTACTTCTCCCCATTGATAGTGAATCATCTTGCTTTTTCCCCGTGGACGTACCTCTAGAGCTTCGTGCTTGGGGGGAACCACGTAAATCTTGTCTTGCTTTCTTGTTTGTTTGATTACATATTCTCTACTTCGAGTTTCGGCACAACACCATCAAACTAATTCGCAAATGCAATTTCATTGCATTGTTTAGATACAAGACTGTATTGACTAGTTAGCATGGGGCACATATCTTACAGCAACAAGATACATATGGTAGAGGTTGATTGAGCTAGTGAGTGAAAATAAAAAAATTTAATTTTCTTTTTGCGGATTTTAGGGGGTTGTTCTTGTAATCTTGCAATTATCAATTTCCACCCAACAGGAATCGATATTATATATATATATATATATATATATTCTATCTCTAAATATTTCCAAGAAACAAGTCCAACACAATACAAAACAACCAATCATAAATAGGATAAGAGAAAATTTTGGGTGCAAGTAGGGTAGGAGTGACGTGGACGGCCCGGATGTACCGAAAGGGTACCACGTGGTACCCTCCCGTACCCAAAATTTTCTCCATAAGTAGCTTCTCTCTCTCTAAATCTGTGGGGTACCATAAAGATCATATGTCAATTCAAAGCCCTGTTTTTAAGTCCATTTAAATATGTGCTTTCTGTCTCATAGGAAATTGGGGTTTTCCTTGTTAGACCAAAATCCAACCCCATGGAGACAACCAAATGGCTACTCTCTGACCATCCTCCAAAAGGTCTACACTTTACTTCCGTTGGTCCCCGTTTCACATTATTGTATGGATAGGTGCTTTTTTTAATTTTATTTTTTTTATAATTGGATGTCCGGATTAGCTTTGGATAGGTACTATCTAATACTCGAATGTCCGAAACAGTTTAAACGCAACTCGGTTAATCTTGAGATCTTAAGAATTAAAAACGGAAAAACCTCCAAATGACTCTTAGGATTTTTTCCTTGCAGTCGGTCGATGGGATCAAAATTTTGAGTGAGAGAGAGAGTAAGTTAGCTCCTCACTTACGGTCATACTTTCACTCGACCTAACTCTTTGAGTTTGTTTGGATAGGTAGATATGGCTCTGTGATATGACTTTACCTTATACTTCATCATTATATACTTGTTCCCGACTTGAGCATCAAGAGACTAAAATCGTAAAAGCTAATTTACGGTGAATTTTTTATCATGGTATTTTCAGTACTAAGTTATAATCAAAAGTAGATGTAGCTTCAGCTAAATGATTTTTTTGTGATATATGCGAAGAAAATGACTTGCGTTGAACTTAGTGAAAATACCAAGAATGCCAAAAATATTGAAAGTACCGTAGGGGAAACTCTCATGCATTTGTAAACTAGTGGCTAGCTTTATTTTTTGTCAAGTTATTGTAGGAACAAAATTGTCCATTAGAGTAAACTTAAGTAAGAAAAAAGGAGAGAAATCAATTGGGTATGGATCACTTGTCAAATCTCAAAACATGATTATGCTTTTGGTACGTAGATCAAAGGTAGATACCATGTACTCATATTCATTTACCCCTATACATTAGTCTAATTATTCTGTGCTTCCGAAGCACAATACCATGGTACTGGAATGTTTCAAAAAATTACGTGCTGGTACTTCCGGACTACCCAATAAATACTCAATACATTATAGACGGTCAAGCGGAAGTGGTCCCCCACCTCATGCAAATACAAATGAACATATGGTATAGTTTATGGAGTAACAATTTACAGATCCTATATAGCTTAGCTACAATATCCATGCAAATGCAAAGCTAAACTATACATATTAGGTTCCAACGTTCTCATTTACTTCACCAACGGGCCTCCTTGAAGTATTCAAACAAACGTCAAGAACAACAAAACAAAACATTTTCCTCAAACCGATACAAAGTACATATAACTACATACAATCTTAACCGTGCACACGAGAAAGGAATAAGTGTTTGACTATGAGGTCGCATGTTTGAATTCTATAGAGGCCGATCATCCCAAACATTCGGGCCACTCGGAGTTATACCCAGTCGGTACTTTTACAGCCCTGAAATTAATTGAGATGCGTACAAGTTGGTCCGGACATCCGGTCATCGACAAAAAAAAAAATAGTACGTCTGAAATATATACTCAGCATTGTTTACAGTCCTCTCTTTCACCTTGGAACTTTTCCTTTGGCCTCATTCTCTCTCCTCCTCGATACCCCCCAGGCCCCCCCACCCCACCTCTCTCTCTCTCTCTCTCTCTCTCTCTCTCTCTCTCTAAGTCAACAACATCCTTCACTCCCTACAAATACCCATCAACCCCATTCTCTCTCTCTAAAAAAACACTAAAGATGGTGCAACTAGTAGAACAAAAGAAGGGAAACAAGAGGTCCAAGTTTTGCATCAATGACAACATGGACATCCTCATAGAGATCCTCAAGAGGCTCGACGGCCGCTCGATAGCCACGGCGGCATGCGTATGCCGCCTGTGGTTATCGATAGCCCGGAGCGACAGGCTCTGGGAGAGCCTCTGCTTTCGCCACGTGTCTCCCCCTCCGCCTCCGGGCATCAGGCCGGTGGTGGAGGCCTTGGGCGGGTACCGGAGGCTCTACACAGCGTGCCTGCGGCCGGTGCTCAGCCGGCTCTCCCGGAGGAAGAGACTCCGGTCCGGCGGTGGCGGTGATGCGGAGGTGGTGAGGAGGGTGTGGAGGCGGCACGAGGTGGAGCTCTCGATTTCGTTGTTTTGCGTTGACTATTACGAGAGGTTGGGCGGCGGCAGTGGTGGTGGGGGAAGAGTCGGTGATGGGTCCGCATCGTCGCTCATGTTCCTGTGCAAGCCTGTGAACGTTTGATTTGTTGACTTTCATAATTTGACCGATCGTAGGGCTCTGGATGGCCGTTTGCTTCAAATGGTCAGTTCCACAAAATAATAGACGATACCTTGAACAAAAAACTGTAGCAGCTTATTATTTAGTAATTTTTTTTTTTAAACTTTTGTTTGTTTTCTGTTTAAGTAATTCTGTTAATTTTATTTATTTACTAGTATGTGGTAACTTATTTGTATTAAGAAAATAACTGCAGAAGGTATTGTCTGATCTCTGTTTTTTTTTTTTCCTCGGCGGTTGATCTTTATAATGTCACAAGGAATTTAATGTATTTTTTGAACAATCCATTTTATTCATTCTGCGTCATTAGCTTCTTTTTAAATTTTATTTTATTTTTTTTAGCCATCGATATGGTGTAAACTTAGATTGGGAAGTCCGGCATATTTCCCGAAGCAAGGACTCCAATTCTACCTTGTTGTTCGAGAAATTCTGCCATAAAGGTGTGGCACAGGCTAACTATTCTTTCACGGACATAGGGTTGCTGCTGTGCGGCCCATGTACATCAGGTGTTGTATACCATCCAAGCCGTTCGTTACTCGATCCGAAAAGTTCCATGAGTAAATTCTGCAAGTTCATTCTCTAGTAAACTAGCAATGTTTGAGATCATTTTTATTTTTTCCTTCATAAGATTCATTAGAAGAAGAAAAAATATCTTACATCCTGCATGCATTAAAAATTAATGTGAAAGTGTTGTAATATGAGAAATATGTGATAAAGTTCACCCCAATGAATTGGCCTAATTATGCCGGGGACTTCGAGAATTGCTCCATTCTAAAGTCTGATATTTAAAACTTCTAAGCTGTTATTAACTCTTTTGGTAGTTAGTTCATAGAGAGTTTTGCTAAAATTTTAACTGGGTCCCCATTAGTGAACTGTAGGATTGATCCTCAATAATTATTTGAAATGCGTGCATGCTGGTCGGATACTTTGTTATAAAAAATGTGATAAGTTCTAAACTATTGACTATTTTTGGAATATAGAGTACAGTACAATAATTTAGAGGGTGTGAAATGGGACACAAATAATTGAGTAAAGGGAATATGGAAGCAAAAGGTTTTGAAGGGGGAAATGATGAAGTAGAAACAGGACAAACAGAGTAGTGTCAACCGGAGATTCACAGGCTAAAATACTTAAAATGGAAGCTTGCGACCTTTTATAGCCCTTATAGCTGGCTGTGATACTGAAGTTTCATAGCATGCACAATTCTCTCTCTCTCTCTGTACAGAGGATAACAGGATAAGTAAAGAAAACGTTCTGGTTGAATTGTGTTTGAACTGGGGAGAAAATTTTGGTAGCTAGGGCGCATCTCGTAAAGTGTTCTAGACGGGTTTGGATTTTAGAGAGAGAGGGGGGGGGGGGAGAAATTTGGATTTTCCAAAATACTTCTAGACAGCAGAGATGCGTGCTGGGACAATACGTGTGCGGTTCCTTGTTTGCACCCAAAATTTTCTCAGAACTGGGGACAAGAAATCTGTCCATGATATGTGTTAGTCTTGACATTTGCCGACGTTCCAATTTTATCAGATGTCTCGATGGGACGATATTTAATTCTCTCTTTATTTTTTGGTAAAGTAAGTACATTAAATATTAAACGACCCATCTCTGGAAATAGTACTAAATCATACTCCCTCCGTCCCTTTTTAAATGATCCATATGAGAATACGTGTAATTTCAAACCCTTAAAAAACATATTTCTCTATAAAATCTTTTAATTTTTTTAATACCAAATTAAAGTGCTCATTGAGTACTTTAATTTGGTGCAAAAAAAAATTAAAAATGTTCTACGGAGGTGCCTTTTTTAACGTCCACAAAAATATACGTTTCCCAAGCGGATCACTTAAAAATGGACGAAGGGAGTAGTAAAACAAAAAAACAATACATAATGGAACGTGAGGTTGGATGTGTTAAAGCGAGATTCAATCCATCTCTCAAAGTCCAAAGTTCAGGAGTGCAATTTTGTTGACCCTCCTTAAAAGAGGGTCAACAAAATTGCTCTCAAAGTTCAGCCACCGAGCTTGAATTGCCCTTCAACCCAGGTCCCCTCATGGTCACGAATGGTGGGATTTCACAATCTTTCTCACTTGAGATCGCAATGTTCTCGTTGCGCCCCATGGTCTTACAAATTTCACTCACCAAGCGATGTGATATAAATATATGTTTAACAACGTGACTCAAAAGTTATAACTTTAATACTAGTAACTAATGGTCGTTACCTTATATACTACTCAACGTTTCGGTATCTGATCGACATGGGATTTCACATTCAGTGGAAGCTCTGCATGTGCTTAAGTTATGTGAATCATCCGTGTTTAGCAAATCGATCCCGGCAATGTTGCGATCCAACCCACAAGAAAATGGCTGTTCAGGGTGATATGCCACTGTTATGATTTTGCCAAAATAGTTTAATTTTGGCAACTTGTTTGGGTTGGTGGACACTAGAGTTGGAAGAATGATTGAATTAAGTGAGATGGAGATTATGCAATTGATCCAACAAGTGATGTCTAGCACAAATGTGGGTTGCTCTGTCTCTCTCTCTCTCTGACACAAAAGCTACCGCTAAGGTTTTATCCTTTGGGGGAGGGGGTCGCCGCCTCCTTTCCCCCCTCCCCCCCAACCCGAACCCTCTTCCCCCCTGTCTTTCCCTCTTCTGGTGTTTCCCTCTTTCTAATTTGTGTTGTGTTTAAAGGTGATGTGCGGCAAGGTCTTGCTCCGGCGTTCAAGCTCGGGTGCTCCGGCTTTGGTGGTGGTGTGGAGGTTTGCTCCAATCCGTACCCCTTTTCGGCTCAGATCTAGAAGTTAGTGGTCGGCGGCGGTTAATAACGGCGAGGTTAGGATAGGGTTCTTTCTTCCTTTAGTTGTTTGTTTTCTTTACCAGTTGATCTTTCCAATCCAGCATTTCTACTGGTTTGGTTTCCCCAGATCCGGTGAGTGGTGATGGAGGGTTAATAATTTCTTGTTTTTGTTACCGTTTGTTTGGCCCTGGTTTTGTTTTCTGCTCGTTGTAGTCTCGTGGGATGTCGGTTTCGCTAGCCTTTCTCCCCCGTGGCCAGAGACTGTCGTGCCAGCGAAGTCTTGTCCTGGAGTGTTGTCCGGCACTCCACCTGTGGCAGTGTGGGTTCGTTTTGTTTTGACAGTGAATGCTCATTTTTTGGACCGGCGTTAGCTTTTTGAAAATAGAGTGAGGAAGAGGTTTTCCTTTGGTGATCTTTGTTATCCTTTGATTGGAATTTTCGCTAGCCTTGGGGTACAGTATGTTTTGATTGCAAACTCCTCGTGCCTCGCACCTCTTTTTTTTTTTTTTTTTGTCATTTGATATACATCAATGACGGTTAGCGGGGGAGTTAGTGAGTTAGTCCAAAAGGAGGTCTAAAAACTATCTATAACCCTAAACCCCAAACACCTCTGCTGAGGCTCGAACCCTAGTCTCCCTTGTGGGAGAACCAGAAATTAACCGTTAGGCTAAGAGTCGGTGAGAAATGAGTCTTTTATGTCTCGTGTTTGGATTCAGGCATTTGTCTCCCCTTCTTTTATTTGTGATGTAGGCTCTGACTGTATTTTTCTATCATTATATTCGTTGGAAAACTTTGTAGGCGCCGAATGACTTTATTGGAATATAATCATTATAATTGGATTAAAAAAAAAAACAAGTGATGTCTACATGTGCATTGGAAGTTGGAAAATTGGAAAGCATTCCAAATATCAATTGCATGAGGCAAATCACTAGCAAATGGCCCCTTTGGTCTAGGCCAAGGACTTATGGGCCTGTTTACGGGCAGTAATCTTTGTGAATCAAATGCTTTGTAGGGATCATTTCAAATTGGATGTCCCAATGAACTTGACTTCTTTAATGAGTGGTACTGACCACTGATTGAACATGCTATGGTGGTTGAGAGCCTCTCTTCCTAGTTACGGGTGTTTCAACTCTGGTTTCCCCCCTCAATCTTCTACTTAGCAAAAAAAAAAATCATAATAATATAATTGGGTGATGTATCTAAGATGGAGGACTTGTTTGACGATTACACCACTTACATACGCATCCTTCTTAACATGTTTGACAATCTCTGACTGACATTGGAGGACTTGTTTGATGCCGGGTATAAAATTGGCGAATTTTATTTTTTATTTTTTATAATCAGATGTCTGATCAGCACGCGACTGACTCCAAAATCTTAAAGTTAACCAGTTATAAAATTTGCAGATTAATTACATAACCAGCTATGCGGGCCCCGTAAATTCATGGTTCGTGTGAAAAAAAAAAAAAAAAAATGAGCCAGGTCTTGTAATATGTTTCACACTACGAAAATTCCAAAATGGGTATCTTGCAAACCCACGTGAGTTAGCTAGGTTTGCCAATTCGGTCCACCCCATTGAAGTCCCGTCATCAAATGGCAAGAGTACCCCTTTTCGTTCGTCTTTGTGTTCGTCTCTATACATAGCGGAAGCTCGGTGTGCATGAAAATTCATCAACATATATTTTTTTATCGGCAATTCATCAAACATAGTAATCCTTCCTTAATTGTGCGAAATATATAGTGATGTAGCCAGAAATAACAAATAGTGAGAGCACACATGAAAAGACAAAGTCATGACAAATATTCCTAACAAAATTATACGACAATTTGCACTTTGTTCGTAAAAAACTAGGAAAAAGCAACATATATCTTCATTTAGAGTTAATAATATTTCCATCAAAAGCACTAACAAAACTAGAATGGTCATGAAAAAAAGTTACTATGGCAAGGGAGGCTTTATAATAGGCCATGATGAAATTGGCATATTTTGAAAACTTCCCATAATAGTTTCATTGTGCACCAGTCACTAGCAAAAAATACTAGTGAACAGTGCACATTTTCTATTTTATCTACCCATATTTTTTTTCACACTCCACCAATACTCTTTACTTTCCTCTCTATCTCTATTAAATATTAAAAAGTAGTGTGTAGTAGGCCCCATAAGAAGAGGGTGTGTGTGTGAGAGAGGGAGAGAGAGAAAAAAAAAAATTAAAAACCCAAAATCTTGTGCACAGTGGCTAGCTATACATGCCTAGCCACAGCCACCAAAGGCAAAATGCCTTCCCTTTTGCCTTGTTTGGTGTGGCATGATTTTGGAAGGTAAAATAGCCAAAAACAAGTATTTACCAAGTCTTGTGCACTTGCTCTAAAGCTGTGGCGTTCGGCATCAACAAGGTCTTATATCAACAAGGTCTTATGGACTAGGACGATTGCGGATGATTGGAGCCTTGGGTTTCACATTTTGAACTTCTCAAGCTTTTTGTTCCCTGCTTGTGTGGGAAGAAAATGATGGTAAAGATTTTGGTTTAATTAGTTTAAAGTAAAGTCATTAGGTAAATTCTTAAAGATAAAAAGAAAAAATCTTTGAAATCTGCAGTGGGGGCCGGCCCTGGCCCCACTAGCCCTAGCCAAATCCTCCATTTGGAAATAAGCATTATTGTCGATTCTATCATCCAATTCGGTACAGAATCAAATACGACGCACCCCGCTGTTAATCGCTACGTCTTTTCCATACCAACCCCAATCCCATCTTATTACAAATCCCCTAAAAATATACCCAACATCAAACATGGCCGTACCTCCTATTTTTAAACCTGGCCCCCACTAAGAGAAAATACAAAAAAATTAAAATGTTTAAGCGTTTTTACTTCCTCTTTTTCCTTTTTTTTTTTACTTGGTTAACTTCAATGTAGGGTGAGTTGTTCTAAAAAAAAGCAATATATCAACAGAAATTCAATGAAAAATAGTAAAAGGAGGGTCAAGCTAATTTGAAACTAAAATAGAAGCTAGCCTCTCTTTTGTTAAGCAAATTACCATTAAGTTAATACATATGCTTCATTTTTCACTTACATCCTCCAACTCGATTTTGTTCTTTGAGCGTCTCGATCCAATATTCCATTTCGAGTCGAGCGGCTCGGATTTAATCCTAACTCCTAAAAAATTAAATTATTCATTACTCAAATTAAATCCAAACCATACATTATTGAAATGGAAGATCGAATCGGGGGCACTACAGTCAAGTCATTTGTCACTCTTATGTTTCTCAATTTTTTTGTGTCTTATGTTTGTTCTTCTCCTTTTTCTTTCTGCTAAAAAGAGTTTGACCAAAGAAATTGAGAATTAGAGAGTTATCTATGGGCAGGTTAAATTGAAGTTTGACTTCAATTTAAGGTGTAAATGTGCAAGATGACAAAAAAATCTATTTAAAAATGTATTAATTCTGTCACCTCCATTAATTAGAGGATTTTTTAAAATGGAATCTTTTGCGTTGGCAATTTAGGATTTTTGTTGTTACCAAAAAGTACTGATTTATTGGGATTTCTTTTGTCATAAATCTCGATTCTCACATAATTATAATAGCTTGAAAATTGAACCTTTTTTTCTGGTAGCTTGAAAATTGAACTTGAAGTCCAAAAATGAGCCTTATGTTTTTACTTTTTGTATTTTACTTTTTACATTTTTGACGTTTTAGATTATAACTAGAAGGTATTAGAAATTTGTAGAGTGTTTGAGATAGATGTGGGGAATGTATTTTGCAACATGAATAATGTTTGGAAGATATGTGCGGAATACTTTATGTAGGTCTTTTTGTTAACCAAAATGAGAAAAGTGAAAAATGAGAAATCAAAAAATTTCTCTTCCCCTACTTCTGACTTCTCTTCTCTAAACCCAAAAAACCAAAAAGCTCATTTTCACAGAATGTGTTCTGCCTGTGGCGTGCCAAACACCTAGAAGTAGAAAAAATGAAAAAAATAGGTAACCAAATACCCCTTACCATACACCAGTAGCTTGCAACCTGAAAAAAATTTGAAGATAACAATTGGAGTAAGATAAAGGACTTTTTTTTCAGGAATTTCCTTCTTACATTGTGTGGCTAATATTTTGCAGGGGAAAAGGTGAAAAAAGAATACCTTTGATTCTAAATTGAGATTTTGACTACACTAGCACAAATTTTATGAGTTCCAATTGTTTTGGCAAGTGTAAGCAAGGCCGCTTGCAAGTTTATCCCGTTTATTTATCTGGGATCGGAGTCTGGAAATTCCTCACGGTTAATATTATAAAAAGTAGGAAGCCAATTTTTTAGTAAAAGAGTAAACGTTGGAGATGCACTTACCAAAAAGATAAGAATTTGTAGAAAAAGGGACAAATAAAATGAGTTTCTATTCTAGATTCAAATCACCAAAAATGGCAAAACAAAATATTTTCCACTTCTGAAAATATGGGGTGTTTTTTTGTTTTTTTTATCAGAAGATTAATAAAGGGTGTTTGGCCACCACATTTTTTGTTTTTGTATTACGCATTTTCACATTTTGAGTGCTTGGTCGTTGATTATAAAATCCTTCTGCCAAAATACATCATGAGAAATGAACTAGAGAATGAATAATCTAGGCTTATCTACTATTTTAGTCCCTACAAAATACACCAAGTTTCAATTTCGTCCTTGCAAAATATTTTGTGTCAATTTCGTCCTTGCAGTTTCAGACAAATTTCAATTTTGCCCTTCCGTCAAATTAATGACGGAAAATGCTTATGTGGCAAACGGAAAATGCTTAAAATACCAAAAAATGCTTAAAATAAAAGAAAAATGCTTAAAATACCGGGAAAAAATGATTAATCTCCCAAAAAAAATGACAAAAATTTGAAAATACCGGAAAAAATTCATTAGACAAAAAGTTTATGAAATTTATCTAATGATTTTTTAGAGATTAATCATTCGTATCGACGAGAGGAATCAAAAAAGTATAAAATATGGCCGAATTTAAAAAAGTTCATATAAGATGACACTTTTTTTTTTTTTGGAACGGCAATAAAATTTATTGAAGAAAATTTGACAATGGGTACATCAAGTTGGAGGGAGAAAAG
>JAXBDA010009625.1:0-12133 GCA_036023075.1 Gaultheria prostrata
AGTGAACACAAACATTTATTACGTTTTATGCAAAAAAAAATCGTTTGTATCCTCAACTTTAATATTAAAAAAAAAGTCCCCTAAAATGTCTAAACACAACTCTTTAAAAACCCACCTTAAGTTTAACCGGAATTAAATTTTCAAAACTTCAATAAAATTCGGAATCTAAAAACCAGTATTTAAATCTCAAAAATTGGCAAAAGATATAAAAAGTTTAAATTGATTTTCATAAAAAAGTTGAGGATACATAGGGAATTAGCCTTATATGTACATATATCTCTTCAAGTATTCTCCAAAATAAATTAAAAAAAACATATTATATACATGTGGTTTCAAATCTGCATTATAAATATTTTATTTTTTATAAAGTTTAGAAAATGCGTGTGATAAATCTATACCACTATACACACTATTTTGATACCTAAACTAAATTTTAACTCCAATAACAAAATTAAATTATAGCTTAAATTAAATTAAATATATAACAGAAAAGAAAGAGAGACCTAGGGGAGGTATACGTAATTGTTAGAAATCTTAGAGGAGGTCAATGAAAGGGTAAAAATGTAATTTCACATATTCTGTTAACAGAAGTTAACCGGCAACACTGACAGGGGAGGTCAGTGCAATTTCAGAAACCTAAGGGGAGGTGTCTGTCGTTGTCAGAAACCTGAGGGGAGGTAAGTGAAATTTACCCATATTTATATGTTAAGCAAATGAAGTGGGTCTCTATATTGTCATACCCAAGCATAATTTTTACAGTTTGTTTTAAATTTCATGCCCGTCTCATTTAACGAGGAAAAGATGCATAACGACATTGTGTTATTATGGATCCCAAAGTATTTTACATTATCCAAACTAGCATGATGGTGCCACTGGTGGCCCACTTGCCTCTAGAAAGAGAATTTAACAATATTGAAGTCCGCAAAATGCATTCCCTCTTAATCTCATTTTAATGGTAACCCAGAAAAAGATATATTAAAAAATAAATACCCGGTCAAACGGAGAATATTGAGCCTTAATGGATCCAACAGTAGATCTCAAAATGAAAAGCCTGTTTGATTTTCATTTTTATATTTTTGGTTTTTAGGTGTATGCCCGGAAATTGCGAAATGCATTCGATGAGAATGGGTTTTGATTTTTTTTACATTAGAGAGGAGAAGTCAAAAATAAAGTGGAAGGGACTTTTTGACTTCTTTTTCACTTTTCCTATTTTGGTGAACGAAGAAAAAACCTACAAAATGTATTATGTACGTATTTTTCAAACAATATTCCTATTACATAATATATTATGCAAATTTAAAAAGTCAAAACACTGAAAAGAGTCTCTCAAACACCCCGAAAATACTCCGTATAAAAAAAGATCCCAACAGTAGATTCCTGGTGAAGCTCTCAACTGCTTGAACTGCACAACAGATCCAACAATAAAACTCCAGCAGCTCCTGAGGAATAATACCTCCGGTCACTAGCGAAGCCAGAATTTAGATCGAGGGTTGCCTCGACTTCTATCGCTATATATATTTAAAAAATAAAAAGAAATGTCATGTATAAAGTCAAGCTCTGTCCCGAACTTTATTGTTTGTTAAAAAATTAAAGAATTGCTCAATTCTCTCATGATTTTCGAGTAAAAGCCGTTAGAGATATTGCTCAATTCTTTCATATGGGACCTCGCTACATGTACAAAGCAAAACGCACAGAAAATGTATAGAGCACGCTCGGGGATCCATTTTTGGGTCCCACACGACGGTGGGACTTTGGTTCAATCACTTTCAACCGTTTGATTGAACTGATTTTTTGTGGGATCCTTCGGAAAAATGTTCTAAGAATAATTTGCGGTTCGGATCACTCGTGTGGGACCTAAAAGTGGGTCCCCGAGCGTGCCTTGTACATTTTCATTGCGTTTTGCTCTGTACATGTAGCAAGGTCCCATATGAAAGAAAGATACTCCCTCCGTCCCTTTTTAAGTGTGTTACCTAGAAATTCCAACTATTTTTTTCTCACATCAACTTTTACATCTATTTTCCATTACTTATCATTATCAATATAATAATATCCACTAACATTTTAAAAATGAATCTATTTTTAAGGGCAAAATAAGAAATATACCCACTAATTTTTCAAAACACACACTTATTAAGGGACAACCCAAAATGGAAATGTACACACTATAAAAGGGGCTGAGGGAGTAGCAATTTAGGAGATGAATATTTTGGTTGAAACGGTGGGACTTTGGTTCAACCACTTCCAACCGTCCGATTGAGCTGATTTTTTGTGGGGTCATTCGGAAAAATGTTCTAAGAATAATGAACGGTTTGGATCACTTGTATGAGACCCAAAAGTGGATTCCTGAGCGTGTTCTGTACGTTTTCTGGACCTCCATCATCAACTTCTAGGCTCCAAAATTAATCGAGATACGTACAACTGATGTGCATGTGCAAGTTTTCATAATAGTGGAGCTTTGCTAGATTCAACCATCACGCAAAGAAAGCCTCAAATTTTAAGTTCTTCATCTAGCCGTCTACCATCATCAATAGGGAGATAAAATTGATTTACATCCGTCAGTCAATAATGCAAACTGATCAAAAGAGTGTGTGCATCAGATGCGGACAGGGGCGGAGGGAGGGGGGCCAAGCGGGGTCACTACACCCCACTGAGGTGACAAATTTTAATAGGATAGGTATCATATTTTTAGAATTTTGTATTTTTGCCCCTTGTATATAGTATTTCTTTGTCCCCACTACTTGCCCTCCTTATCACACCAAATCATTTTTCTTCTCATTCTCTTCACCACTACTTGCACTCCTTACCACACCAAATTATTTTTTCTCCAACTCTCTGACTCTCTCTAATCTCCACCACGAAAAATAGAACCAGAGTGGGTTTTTTTTTCTCTTCAATGCATGGAAGTCTGGACAAAATCCCCTCTCCTCTCCCCCTCTACCGTTTAATCACTAATCCTCCACACAATGGCACAAATTGACTTCATAACCGAATGGATGATCATTGGTTGCATGACAGCTTGATTGTGTATATTGAGAGGGAGTTTTTTTTATTGTACCACAGATGAGGCTATTATGCTACGATTTTAAAATATGAAAAATCGTCGGGGTCATTTGTAAACAATGTTATAGGTTTAAAATGGATATCTCTACTTAGCTACTTCTTTTTGTAGTCAGTTGTGGACGCAGTTATAGGTGGTATATCTAATTAGCTACTCCCTCCGTCCCAAATTTTTTGTCCGGTCCGCAAAACAAGGACCTAAAAATAATAAATTTTTTAAAAGAAAACTTTCAAACTTTTTTCATAAATTAAAAGTACTCGTTGATATCTAGTGAATTGTAAAAAAAAATTGATTTTTTATTGAAATTGTTGTATTATTTTTAAGTTCTCGTTTTGCGGACCGGACAAAAAATTTGGGACGGAGGGAATACTTTTTATTTGGCATTTCAGTGTATCTTTTGGATGATCAATT
Organism: Gaultheria prostrata; assembly: GCA_036023075.1. Classification (NCBI taxonomy): domain Eukaryota; kingdom Viridiplantae; phylum Streptophyta; class Magnoliopsida; order Ericales; family Ericaceae; genus Gaultheria; species Gaultheria prostrata. The sequence continues at coordinate 3,470 of JAXBDA010009625.1, forward strand.
ATAAATGAAATTATATGTTACTTTATTAATAGATATCTACTTTTAACTCATTTCTATTTCGCATTTCGGTGTTTTTTTTCCTAGTATTACGCTTTAAGAATTTAATCCCACTGACATTAAGTTCTGGCTCCGCCCCTGGATGCGGAACGTATGGATCACATTTTTACAGCCTGGACATCCAGTAATAAAGAAAAAAAAAACCACAAAAATATTAAGGGTTCTCACCAAACATACTTCTTTTCGAAATTTTTGTAAACAGGAGGGGTGACATCGATGGATGGATTTCTTAAAAAGTTCTTCCCAACTGTTTACGCGAACAAAACCCAAGCTCATGAGAACAACTATTGCAAGTACAACAACCAAGGCCTAGCAGCATTCACATCATCTCTCTATCTTGCTGGTCTCGTCGCATCTCTAGTGGCATCCCCCATCACCCGAAAATACGGGCGTCGTCGAAGCATATTATGTGGTGGAATGAGCTTTATAGTCGGAGCAACTTTAAATGCTTCAGCTGCAAACCTCGCAATGCTTATATTGGGCAGGATCATGCTTGGGGTCGGCATAGGATTTGGAAACCAGGTGAACATCGGCCACATAAGTTCTCTTTTCTTTCCTTAACTATATCCAGTTGTCTGAAGGGTTCAACTAGGACTTTTTTCTTTAAGGCTACATTCTCCCTCAAATCATCTCCAGTTAACAAGTACACCATTATGCATCAAAAGAATGTTGACAGCTCAATTCTTGCAAACTTTCTTGTGGACTAATAATGCTTCCATATTTATCTTGCTCTTCTTTTCGGTTGGACACGAAGTTCTAATGTCTTGCTTTCGTAGAAATCCAAAACAGATGTGCACAGATAAAATAGAATTTAGGTGTATGTGATGAAACAATATTGATTCCTCAAACTACAAACTCAGTGCTTAATCTTTCTGGTTATTTTTTTAAGGCGATTCCCCTATATTTGTCAGAGATGGCGCCATTCCGTCTCAGAGGAGGCCTGAACATGATGTTTCAGTTGGCAACCACCCTGGGTATTTTCTCAGCAAACATGATCAACTATGGAACATCAAAGCTCGAACCATGGGGATGGAGGCTCTCACTAGGCCTGGCTGCAGCACCAGCTCTATTAATGACGGCAGGAGGAATATTTGTTCCAGAAACACCTAACAGCTTAATCGAACGAGGATCAAAAGAACAGGGAAGAAGAATTCTAGAAAAGATAAGGGGGACCGATAACGTCCATGCAGAGTTGCAAGACATAATTGACGCGAGCGAGTTAGCAAACTCGATTGAGCATCCCTTTAGAAACATCCTCAAAAAAAGGAACAGGCCACAACTAGTCATGGCAATCTTCATGCCGACATTCCAGATCCTCACAGGCATCAACTCGATCCTCTTCTATGCCCCGGTTTTATTCCAGAGTATGGGGTTTGGGGGAAATGCTTCACTCTACGCTTCCGCTTTGACTGGAGCTGTACTTGCTTCATCTACCCTAGTCTCCATTGCAACAGTTGACAGGTGGGGACGGAGGATGTTACTAATTGGTGGGGGAATACAGATGATTATATGCCAGGTAAGGATTTAACAGCCTCAAGTAACTCTAAAACTGCTCTCAACTAGTAACAAAAACATGGACACAAGATTCTCAGTAACATTTTCAGTGTCACCATGCAGTATATGAAATCATGAACAATTTCGACTTTTTCAGAACCCACATCACCACAGAAGTACTAAGACATATACTGTTTCATATGGTTCATACCAAGAAATATACTGTTTCGTCAAGCATATAAATGTTTACGAAGATAGCCTAACCTCATCGGATTACTCTTTGCATCCAAAACAGGTGATAGTTGCCATAATCTTGGGGCTCAAATTCAGCAGTGATAAGGAGCTCTCAAAAAGCTTCTCAGCACTAGTGGTGGTGGTAATCTGCCTCTTTGTTGCAGCTTTCGGATGGTCATGGGGCCCGCTGGGCTGGACAGTGCCAAGTGAGATATTCCCATTAGAAACCAGATCAGCAGGACAGAGTATCACAGTAGCTGTAAACCTCTTCTTCACTTTTGTTATAGGCCAGTCTTTCCTTTCCCTTCTCTGTGCTTTCAAGTTTGGGATTTTCCTCTTCTTCGCTGGCTGGATTACTGTCATGACGATATTTGTCTACGTCTTCCTACCTGAAACCAAGGGAGTCCCTATCGAAGAGATGATATTCGTTTGGAAAAAGCATTGGTTCTGGAAGAAAATTGTTCCCAAGTATCCAGATGCAGAGGAGAGTACTGTGATACCAAGTGATTCAATGGAGTAAGGCAATTACAGTCACAAGGTGATTACCTCAAAACATAAACAATGTTGTGGATGAGTACATTCTAGATGACTCTTTTGTATTCTCTATTAATGAAAATTAAACCTGTCGTTTTATAAGGAGTTACGGGGCATATATCTTCATGGACGCCCACAGGCAGTGTGTGTTAGTAGGTACTCTACTAAGAAAAAGTTTCAAGAGTTTTTGACAGACAACTAATTTCTAGACTATGTGCCATGCAAGGCAGCAAACAGTTCGCCAAACAAGTTTTCCAAAAGTGTTTCTTTCCGTTTCTTTTTCAGATTTCAATAACCAAAGCAGTTTTGAGATTGCAAACCTGTAGCTCTCCTTTCTTCGCCACATTTTCATCTCCCATAATAATACTACGAGGAATAATCTGAGAGTACTCAGAACACAGCATACAAGTGTTCCCTAAAGAACAAGGGTGCTATCGGAAAACTTTCCCGCAATCAATTTTTCATACAACAGTTTGCCTCACAAGGTATGCTAATGCTACCAAACGCAAGGTTCCATGTAGAATATTCAGAACAGAAAACCGAGCTCCAAGACTACCGTTGCCGAAATTATCTGGTTGTGTGCTATCATGCTTTCAGCCCTACGACTCTCTTTCAAGGGTTCCACTTTCTTTGGTAAAACCCAAGGTTGCAATTGATCAACACAATAAAGATGAATTCCAATTTAATATAATACGAAAATGGCCACTTACTGCAGCCAAAATGAAGCTTGGAGAGAACTGGCAAGGCTATTTGCAACATACATGGAAGAAAAATTACACAGAACGGATACGAATTTTCTTACCACTTGAATTGCTTCGATGATACCGCAAAACCACTGCAGTTTCTACCACTTTACCCCATCAGAGTTCTAACCAAGAGTAAATCAACCGTGGAACCAAGTGGTAACCTCCATCTCTGACCACCAACAAATAGAGATGAGGAAAAAAATGCTCATCCTAGAAGCTCAAATATTTACACCAATACTTATTTTGCAATCCACACAACACTCCCCTTAGGATTGTGAGAAATCACGTGATAAGAAAGGAGAGATCTTGCTCGCTATTTTGACGAGATCTAGTGAGAACGGGCCAATAAAAAAAATATTCATCTATTTCTCTTCCAAACCACTCAATCCAAATGAGTGAATTGGTGAGATACTCTAATCTTTTCTTATCTTTCCTTGCCAAATCATCAATCCAAAGTGTTCCAACTGGATGGGAAATTTTCCTTTCAGTCTCAATGAAGTACAAGTTTAAGCCTCATAATAAGCAACAAAATCAGAAGAACAAGCATATTTCTACTAAAGCTGAAACATTTATTCGAAATATCAACTCGGAAGGTACATCAAAGTTCATGAAAATACCTAAACTATACTCAAAGACAGCCCAAATTCCTGCTCAATCACAGTTGATCATATCGAGACTACCAGACTTCACGAGTATACATCGATGATACTAGACTTATCAGAACCCTAATCTTCTTCTTCCAAAGCTAAAACTACCTCTCAATTTGAAAAAGCAACAAATCACATAACAATCTTTTGTTGCTACAGAAAAGATACCAGACATAAATAACTTAATTTCAAAGGCTTCATTTTGCTTCCAACTCAGCCCTTCCTCTTGAAAAAATAAAGGAAGAGACTTTGAGAGAAAGCAAACAATCCCAATAACAAAATAAACAGCTAATCAAATCAAATCAAATCAAATCAGTTCAGATCAAGTCGGAGTAATCGGCGCAGATCACTCGACGCGGTATCCCGGTTCTTCTTCGAGAAGAAAGCCGGTAACGGAAGCGAACTCGGCGGCGGCGAAGCCAAAAGAACCGCCGAGCCGGCATAGAGTTTTTCCAAATCAGAAACCCTAATCTGCTTCTGAACCGTTTCCGGCTCCGGCCCTAGCCTGTCAGTGGAGCCCACAATTAAATCCGTGGGCGGCCTCAATACCTCGCCGCGCTTCAGGATCTTAACCTGTCCCATGACGAGGTTTTTGGCCGGTGATTTGGAGACCACCGACGTCGTTTGATCTGAGCTTCGCTTTCGGTGACGGGAGACCTTCGATTGCCGGTTTGAATTAGGTTTGGGGTGGTTACAAAAGGGCAGAGCTTCGTAGTGGAAGCTGTTGTTGGAGCGGAGGAGGCAATCATGAGACCGGAGAATGGCGGTTGTGGCCATTTCTAGAGAGAGAGAATTGAAATCGAGGTGATTTCTACAGAAGGGTTTTTTGTAGAGAGAGAGAATGGATCAAACGAGGGAGAAAGGGGTTGGGTATTTATATAGAGTTGTGGAGGTAAACCGCCATTGAAGCAGACAATTTTCTAGGTCAAAAAAATTGATGCATACCAGAGATGGGGTGCCTTGGTAATTTGGAGAAGAATGTGTGGGGGAATTGTAATTTGTGGGTTTGGGCTACTTCGTCCCTCCGTCCCTTTTTAAGTAAATTTAAGTTAGTGTATTAAGAAAGTATGATCATTACATCACATCTTCGGAGATATCATCGTTAAATTTTATTCACTAATTTTTCAAAAAAAAATTCTACTTTTAAAAGTAAAATAGGAAATGTATTAATTTTTATCTACTAACTTTTTAACATCACTCTTATTTAGAAATAGCCCAAAATAAAATACACTACTCTTTTTAAGAAACGAAAGGAGAACTGGTTATCCTCGAGAGTTCCAATCCGGTTAGTTTATGCATTTTGTTTCCCACACAAAAAAAGCTTGCCTTCTTTTAATTTATGTTTCACGCAATCCCAAAGGTTTGCGAATTTGCTATTGCAACCTCCACCACATGGTACATGGTTTTGTGCTCGATAGTCGATACTTACCTTTTAACTCCAGCTTTTTCTGGCCCCTTGTCTGCTTGGCGCTGCACAAGCACAGCAGCTTCAATTCCCCAGAGTACTCAATCTACCTGGAAGTTACTCAGTTGGACCCAATCCCATCTAACTGGTAATCTTAACAGTCGTAACATACAACCATAGCTGCAAAGCTCAAAACAATGAACCCATTTGGAGATTGGTTACAAGTTACAACTTCCATGGAAGTTTTCATATCATGCTTCGATCGAAAGAGTTTTCGGGATCAGTTTTATAAACCTTTCAAACTTGTCTAGTAGACAGATTATCAGTAGGCTCGAGCCGTTGAGTGGGTGGTAGAATTCAATCGTATTGTGAAAGAAACACAATACAGGTTCATAACTACCTTCTTTGACACACCCAGAGTATATCAAACCCAAAACAATAATAAAGAGAGAATGTATCCACTTGCCAGCTTGCTTCATGCTTGTTCATATAGATATTTGAGGATATAGTTATTCCCATCTTCCAAATTGCATATGACACCTTGTACAAGTACACAACCCAAAACTATACAAAAATGATAAATTTAAGGGCATAGACTTCGCAATGCACCTCACTTTACCCTAGAATTAAAAACAGATTATCAAAATTTAAGGCAGTAAGAAATTCGGATATCTGAGTTGCGAAATCAACGGAGCACCTTCATAAGGAAACTTAGAATACATAATAATAATGCAAGAGCCAGATGAACACCTTTCAGTTTGTGCTGCTCTCAATAGAAACTTTAACATGTCAATCAAAGGCGGTTATTTAGACATGATACTGTAGTTTTACCAAAGAGTTCATAATCTCGAGCTACTGTTTTGCTGCGGACAAATTCCTACAATCATTCAATGTAGAAACATGTAACCTTCTCCATAGATAATTTCATGGCCCAATGTACTTGTTTCTTCTTTTCAATTTTTTCTCCGAATTAATAAATCTATTTAAGTAGTCAACCGAGTTCAGAGGCATCTTTTTCCCATTAAGAACATAGTCAAATGTCAAGGTGTGAAGTCTTATTGTGACCACAATCCATATTGCAGATGTTACTTGAGAAACCGGTCCATGTGCAACTCAAGTATGAGGACTAGAAAAATCCCATCAACAGCAAAAAGCCTAACCCTTCAAATAGTAGAGAAGCAAGTCTAGGTGACAACTCAAACATAAATGGAGATCTTCATGAAAACACCAAGAAATTTTTGGATAAACCCTCGTGGGTGAAGCAAAAGGCCTTGGGAATCTCTACAAGTTTAACTTACTTAAAAATGATAAAAGCACATTGTCCAGATGAACTTCTACTCATGGGTGAAGCAAAAGGCCTTGGGAATCTCTACAAGTTTAACTTACTTCAAAAATGATAAAAGCACATCGTCCGGATGAACTTCTACTCATGGGTGAAGCAAAAGGCCTTGGGAATCTCTACAAGTTTAACTTACTTAAACAATGATAAAAGCACATTGTCCGGATGAACTTCTACTCAACATTTGTTATGAAAAATCCCAAGTACTTAGACACAAAATAACACCTCCAAGAATATTGAAGGGGAAAATAAAAATAAAAGAGACATCCTGATGAACTTCGACATATCGTTTCTTAACCCTAATAAAGATAAAAGAGAGGTGCTGCTACCCTCCTAATCTACTAGCTAAGCCACCACCAATATATGAAATCGAATGGTAAAGAATCAGAAGCTGGTGAGGAGAAGGGAAAGGAAGCCAGGAAGAATGATCTGCGACCCTCCTAATCTAGCTAAGCAACCACCAATATGAGAAATCAAATGGTAAAGAATCAAAAGCTGATGAAAGAGAAGGGTAGTGAAGCCAGGAAGAGACAGATCAGCCTCCTCCAACTTCAAACTTCCATATCTATGTTTGATGCTTCATGCTTATATGTATAACTATATTTCCACCTACTATTTATGTATTTTTTGCCGTGTCCCTTGTTGCGTCCGTGTCCCCATTTTTTCAGGAATCCCGTGTCCGTGTCCGTGTCCGTGTCCGTGTTGGTATCAGTGCTACATAGCCCACCACAATCTTTACACTTCAGTATTGATTTACTTCCCTAGACTTTTAAGACGATCGAAATTCCCATTTAGTAACAGTTGAATCAGCAGGTGACTGGTGACTGGTGAGGCAATTCACCAGTATTGATTTACTTCCCTAGACTTTTCAGACGATCGAAATTCCCATTTAGTAACAGTTGAATCAGCATGTGACTGGTGACTGGTGAGGCAATTCACTTACTCTTTCATTTCTAACCAAATAAACAGAATTCTCAAGTAAGTAAACCACAAAGCAGTAGACCAAATCAGATAGTTGGAACACTTATCATAATGAAAGCACTAAAACAAACTAGCAACGACCTCAAACTCCTCCAACTTTACTTAGAACTACATTCTAGTTTCCACCATTAAGTTCACAAAAATATAAAGGAAAATCAACTACAAGCATAATTACATCATTTATCTCCTCTGACTCACCCGATACAAGTGCAATGCAAGCGCATCCCTAATCCTTACTCCATCATCATCCACCTCTCCTTCAAAGGCATTCAGCACCTCTTGGTCCTCTGAATCCCCCACATTTACATCAGGCAATGCCTCACTACACTTGATAAGGAAATTGTGCAGCAAACAACAAGTAACAATGATGAAAGGGAAAGACTCAATGCATTCCTCCTTCCACCTTTGCGACACAAGTTTCCACCTCGCTCGAACTCTCCCAAACGCCGTCCCAACCAATTCCATTGCTTCCCTATGAACCGAATTAAATGCCCTCTCAGAGGAATTCAATCCATTACTACACTCTGACTTAACAAAAGGTGTGAGTAGCCATGGCAAGAGTGGGAAACAATAGTCACCCATTATGTACTGAGGTATTGAATTGCCATCACTTAGCTCAAAACATGGCCCATCCAACAACTCTCTAGACTCTTCTACACCCGAAAACAACCTCGATTGTCGTAACATTGTTTCAGGACTCATCGTACTCGGCCACCCAGCTGAAACATCAAGAAACCTCCCTTCTGAATCCACCAATGCCTGAACCATCAAAGACCCATCTTCACCCAACAACTCATCACCATCAATCTGGAACTGATCAAACCCTAAAACTCCGCAACAATTGGGAAGCGAGATCCAACCAAAACCCACCACAATTCTATTTATATCTGACTTAAACTCGAACAAATGACCTAACCTATCGATAATAGCTTTGCATACCGTGTAAAAAGCACGACAAGCGGCGGCAGAGTCGTCGAGATTGAAGCGGCGGGCGAGGGATTTGTAAGATGCGGCGTGGGAGAGGCGGAAGAGGGCTGCGGCAAGGGCGTAGTTAGGTGGTGTGGAAGGAGAGAGAGAGGAGAGAGAAGGGGTTAGGAGACGGAGGAGGAGAGAGAAGGAGGGTTTGGACATGCGGAAGGATTCAACCCATCTGGGATCGTAGTTATCGGTGGTGGAGAGGAAGCGGTGGAACCAGCAAGAGGAGGGTGGGGAGGGGGGAGGAGAGAG
>JAXBDA010009626.1:0-12133 GCA_036023075.1 Gaultheria prostrata
ATACGCGATATGTATCACATTTCCACTACAGGACAAAACCGTCATATGAGATTTTTTGGCACCTTTTATGAGGTTGACTCTTGCCTATATGAGATTTTGTGGCTCTTTTTTTTACTTTTCTGGTACATTTTATGAGAATTTGTGGATTTATATATGAGATTTTTTAAAACCCAAAGCCGTCATATTAGATTTCACACGGTGTTTTATAATTTTTTGTGGCCCTCCATATGAGATCGGGTTTTTTTTGCATATGTGGCGCAATCTCGACTGTCTATTTGGTTAAAGGGGTGCATACCGTACGCTTTTCATACCTCTAGCCACAATTCATATTTGAGTCACAAAATCTCATATTTGAGTCACAAAATCTCATATGGAATAATTTGTAGGGGGGTGCGTATTGTAGCAAAACTCTTTTTTTTTTACCTCAAGTTAGTGGAAAGCCACAATCACAATGTTACAAAAAAAAATTAAAAAACACAATCTCAAATTCCTAATTTTGTATGTTAGAACATTTAATGTTCATCAAAAGGCAACAATTTTTTTTTGAAATAACATTTCAAAATCAGGGGCTCTTTGCGGCTTTTGCCCCGACCCACCCACCCTATACACCTGTCCCACTGGTCGAGCTGTGCATAAAGTTATCCGGACACTAAAATTATAAAAAAATAAAAAACAATATCTTGGGAAGAATAATTAAAGGTAATTGATACTAACAAACTTGGTGCCAGATTTCATGCACGATGGAGGTGAGGAATTGGGTTACTTCTTCGGATATTAGTGACTTTATTATTGTTGTCGAGTCAAGAGGGCAAAAAAAGAAGCAATTAAAGGTGGCAGAATTGGGGATTGGTAGAGCATGCATGCTCTCCACGTGTAATATCAAAATCATCACGGCCTTGTTCGTTTTGGGTTTTTAAGAACCGGTTTTCTCAATTATTATTCCTATTTTTAAATATTATTTTCATTTTTCTCTCTATCTCTCTCTAATCATTAATCCCTGTTTTTTAATTATTATCCCTACTTCTCCCTCTAATCATTATACAACCAAAACTCAAAACCCAAACCAAACACAATCCACATGTTAATCCCGTGCCACATTAAAAGAAGCCCCTGACCAAGCTTCAGGCCAACATTTGAATTATAATTGTACTCCCGTCTTTATCTCAATAATATTTCAAGGTCTATGTTATTAAATACTTATTAATTTTCCCACATTAAGATTACAGATACCCGTTAATTAAATATCGATTACTAACAGAACAGACAATCTCACGTCGATCTATTTCTTCTTTTCTTAATTTGTGTGCTTAATAATACGGAGTATTATACACCCTTGTTTGGCCACGCCAGTGTTCGTGATTTTAATATTGTTGTCGAGTCAAAAGGGCAAAAAAGAAGCACATTAAGGTGGCAGAATTGGGGCTTGGTACAGCATGCATGCTCTCCACGTGTAATATCAAAATCACCACGCGTTAATCCTGTGCCACATTAAAAGGAGCCCCTGACCATGCCTCAGGCCAGCATTTGAAAGCATCTTGAGAAGCAGCAACAAATTAAGTATCGATGGCGTCGAAGCTCAGCCCAGCATTTGCTTACACGGTGGTGTACGTCAAAGATGTCGCCAAATCCGTTGAATTCTACGCCAAAGCCTTCGGTTACAGCGTTCGCCGTTTGGATCAATCCCACCGGTATACTCTTTCCGTCCCAATTTGATAGTTCACTACGAAATTACGTTCAATTATCAAACAAAAAAATAATGTATTTATCAAAATAATTTTTGAATTTTTTTCGCACCGTATTAAAGTTCTCAATGAAATCTATCAAACAAGATCCATAATGCATATTTTTTTAGATTTACATTAAAAGATATAAGCAGTTAAAAATGACACACAATCTCAAAATGGACTTTTGGAACGGAGGGAGTAATACTCATTACTCATCCAATCCAAATACACATTTTGTATACTTTTTTCATACATTTTAATGTAATTTTCAAACCTTAAGGACGGCACTGTATTTCTGCATATTTATATTCACTAATTTATGGGAGGTACATGGCAGATGGGGAGAGCTAGAGAGTGGGCCGACCACCATAGCATTCACACCGGCGCACCAGCACGAGACCGATGATTTAACGGGCACCGTCCAGATGCCCCAGCCGGATCGCCGCGAGAGGAACGCAGTTGAGGTGTCCTTTGATTACGAAGACGTCGATGCAGCCTACAAGGTTAGCCAATACGTTTTTTAAAAAAAAAAAAAAAAACCCTTTGGTTGGTTTGACAAATTATGTGTTTTGTGGCCGTTGGATCGTATGACTTTTGTTATTTTTATGTGTTGATTGATGATCAGAGGGCGGTGGAGAACGGGGCAGTGCCCGTAAGTGAGCCTCAGGAGAAGGAGTGGGGCCAGAAAGTTGGGTACGTGCGTGATATAAACGGGATGGTCGTGAGGATGGGCAGCTATGTGGGTCAGCCCAGGTCGAAACCGAACTAATGAAGTTTGGGCTTTGTGGGCTTTCTGCCCAATTGGTGATATTGTGTTGGGGGAGTTATTCAGTGCTTTTTGTTGTGTTCTTGCACACTTATGTAATAGTCGCAGAGTTGAGTTTTGGGGTGAGATTCTGTTTTCTTGATAAAATAATGCCTTGTATCTTACAAGGGGATAAATAAGTTTTTTTTTTCTTTTGAACCTGGAACATAAACTTATATTTTTCGACAGAAAAAAGGCACTATTGGTCCGAAAATGCAAGAAAAACAAAGAAAATACAGAAGTCAGTAAAATTGTACGACGACAACATGGAAACTATCTATTCGTTCGGACGTGGTTGGAGGAAGATGAGGAAAATATATCAGCATCTCGAGTCCCGCATCTCGATCTCATTTTAGTCACAGTTGTCAGAGCCACTACCGCTGAGAATCCAAAAATCCGAGCTCAGGCTGCTGATCACTATTCATCTTTTTCCTCATTTGGATTACAACTTGGGGGCCTTGGTTCAAACTCCTGTACCTGAGTTACAGGTAGGCACCACTCAAGGATTTCCGATCACTTTCCTTCAGTTTTATCTTTTTCTCCATCGACCTCTCTCTCTTTTGATTGTCTTTCTCTCCTCTCTCTCGAATCTGTACCCAAAATCTCAAAACAAAAACCCATTTTGAAGGGTTTGCTCGAGCAAGGGTTTGTTTGAAAGTTGGTTCAAGGCTCAGAGCGAAGATCGAAGCTTGGTTTGGTTTGATTTTGCTCTGATTGAAGGTAAGAAACTTTGATTTGAACTCGATTAATGACTCAGTTTTTGGTTCTGACTGTGATCAATTTTGGGTTTTGTTTGATAAGAAACTTGATTCTGAACTTCGAGTTTGAGTTTGGCACTCATTATAGGGCTAAAACTTTGATTCAGAGCTTGTTTTTGCTACGAAAACTCAGTCTGGGACCTAATTTGATTCGATTGAGATCTGATTTTGGTTTGGTTCAATAGACTTCAACTTGATTTAAGCTTGAATTTTGGACTGAAACCTTAATCTGAAGCTTAGCAATTGATTTAGAACTAGAACTTTGGTTTTAAGCTTGTTTAAAACTCAGCTTGATTCAATTGAGATACATGTGTTTGATTTTTCAGAGTTTGGAATTTTGGCTTGGGATTTGATTGGAGATTGCAAGTTTGATTTTGGCTCGGATATGGAGGATTCCTGTGACTCGCCTCCGTCATCACATCTAGCGGCAGGTGTTACCAAATCAGATGAGACAGATTTGCTTGATTCTGTCTTGGTTTCTGCATGGTCAGCGGTGGTGGGTGAAATTCGAAGCGCTCCTAGGGATTTGGGTTTGTCGATGAGATATCAACAGCACGAGCTATTAGCCAGAGGTTTATGGCTCAATGCGGCAGAGGATGGGATGACGTGGGGAAATAGTGTTACGGCTAAGATCATCAAAGCCTTTGCCGTGATGGCTCTAGAAAAGGGCAAATGATTTGGTTCGGTATGGTCAACGGGAGATATCAGAAGTGGTTGTAATCCTAGAATAGCAGCAAGAGGAGTGAGTGGTAAGTTCATTGAATTGGTGGAGACATGAAAGGGGGAGTGGCGAAATTGTTGGTGGAGATGGAAGTAGAGCTGGTGATTTGGTGGTGGGTAATTTGGGTCAACCAGAAAGGGTGGAGAATGAAGCAAGACAAGAGAGATGCGAAGCTGTTTGTGATGATAGGGTTGGAGTTAGTGATGTGGTGATGAGCATTGTGGGTCATCAAGAGAGAGTGGAGTGTGAGGCAAGACAAGAGAGTGGCGAAGTCAATGGTAGGGATGGAGGTGGAATTGGCGATTTGATGGCGAGTAACATGGATCATTAAGAGAGAGCAACGAGTGTTAGAATTTCAGAGACTCCGGATGCAGGCGATACGGTAATTGAGCGGGCTGGTGCGGAAATTCCGGTTGAGGAGGTTGCAGTGGGGGATAGAGATGAGTTGACGGAGAATGAGGTGAGGATTTCAAGAGCAAGAGATAGACATGGCAGCAAATGCTGATACGACTATGGTGGAAGAGATGGTGGCTGGTAGGGGAACTATGGTGGACATATCCAGGCCCATTTTCACAGGGTCTAGTGATGCGGGAGCTTCCCATGACGTGTTTAGAGCGGACCCGGGCATAGTTGACGATGTTATGGAGCAAGGCAATGAGTTAGTCAGAGATGCAGAGGAGGAGGAAGGTCCACGGGTGTCGGTTGTGGAAGCGGTGAAGCAGGCATTAGTGGACAAACCCATTTTTGATGCATCGACTCATGAACCACCACCACACTTCTTTATTCCGACGGGAGTAGAAGAGTATACTCCGCAAATGGATGATTATGATGCTGAGCTAATTTTACGCGATTATGCTGATCATTTATCAAAGGGCTGCTTGGAGGTATAATTGCTAATATGCTTTGACGTAAATGCTTGAACTTTGAACTAGATTTTGAACTTTTTGAAATGGAAATTCGAATTTGATACGTGAAAATTATCGTAGAGAATTTGAAATTGATCTTGAAAAATTTTGGACTTAAAACTTGAATATGAATCAAAACTTGCATCTTGTGATTGGAATATTGATCTTAAATTTGGAACTTGATATTGAAGTTGAAATTTGAACTCAAAAATCTGATCTCGAGATTAAGACCTTAGGATTAAAAATTGAAACCACAACTTAGCGATGTAAGTTAAAAAGAACCAATTTTGATATTGAATTTTAAAAAATTGAATCTGCCCTTGGTATATTGGAAACCTGATACTCGAAAATTGAACTTGAAGTTTTGTTATCGACACTCTGGAAAATGGAGAACTAAAACTTTCTCGAAGCTCGTAACGTAAATTGACATTTTGCATTCGAAGTTAGAACCTATTTTCAGAATTTTGATCTTGATACTTGAATTCGAAGGCCGGACTCATATCGAACTCCAGAGCTGAATTGCGATTGAGATTGATTTTGCAAATGGATTTTGAATTTGAAATCGAAGCTGAACTTATGCATTTTGTGCAATTTTTTGGAGAGTCGGATCTAAAAGTGGTTGTTCATTCTCTTAAATATTACAATGAATTACCACGGCGAGTGAGAGAACTAGTTGATGCTACCGGATTCACGCCGTTCATACGCTTGTTATAAAAAACAAAGGTTGATCATGTCTTACTAACAACACTAGTGGAAAGGTGGTGGGACAGCACAAACATTTTCCACTTGGACTTTGGAGAGGCGACTATCACGGCATTGGATTTTTCGGCAATCACAAGCTTAAGGGTCGGTGGTGACCCAATCCCATTCGATTCAGGTTTGTTCCGAGACGGAGCAGCTTTGCAATATTTTTTGGGTTATGTGCCTGCCTTATACAAAGATTTGATCGGGTTGGGCACACTCCGGCTCCGTTGGCGTCGCGAGCCAGAAAACGAGACTGAGGCCGAGGAGATGGCCAGATGTTATTTATTGTACTTCTTTGGTGCATCTCTATTTCCAAATAGGAGTAACCGAGTACACCTTGCCTACTTGCCAGCACCACGAGACTTGACACAGGTTGGTTGATATAATTGGGGAGGAGCGGCACTGGACACACTGTATACTTTTCTCGGATCGACTGCCCGTAAGAAAGGCGACAACTTAGGCGGTTACTAGCGGGTTATAGAGGTAAAAGAAAATTTTATTATATTCCATACCCACTTTCAATACCTATTCGGCTATTCTAATGTGTTATGAATCTCATCTTGCGCTTTGAGACCTTGATTTTGAAGCAATATTTCCCCCGTAGCCTTGACTTGGCACAGAGAGGTTTATGGTGCAAAGAATTTGGGTACCCAAGTTGGATTTGTGTATTTGGCCTGAACTTACTTGTGATCCATATGATACAAACACATATTGGCCTTTTATGCTCAGTAACCACTGAAACTCTTCAAAATTATACAAAGTTTCGATAGATATATTCTTCACCGTTGAAAATTATCAGAACTTTTACATGGCTTGTTTTTACTTTAACCATGCCATGTGTAATTTTGCATGAGATTTGGGTTTGTACGTTTCCTCCCTTATCTCACTATAAACATTTAGCTGATTTCCACAGTAGTTTTCTACAGCCACGAGAAATTCCTCCATATTCCTCGCCAACTTTCCAAACTTTGCCAAATTTTTTCAAGTCTCCAATGGCAACTCTTCCAGTGACGGTATTTCACAAATGGTTTATCAGTATGTCAAGCATCGAATGGTTGAACTTTCACAATCACAAGCTCAATGCTCTGAGGCATCTCCAAGTTGTTCCTCTCCGTCCCGAACTCCAATCCCCTTCTGGAACTTGCAGCATATTCAACTTATCACACAGCCACATCTACACAAATTCCATAAAAAATCATTAAAAGACGGAAAGTCAAGAACAAAGAAAAAAAAAAGGAGGGTGAGTGAAATCTGAACCTGCAGTAAAAGGGGGCTGCCACCGAATGTCTGAGTTTCCCCGCGCCGAATTTTGTCCAGGCCAATCAAGGTTTCAGCAAGAACCAATGGACATATGTCTTTCCGCATCTCTAACTGGGTAGCCACTCTTACAGTGGCTGGATCCACGGTGCCATCTGATGGAACTAGCAAAAATGAGGTTAGTAGGCATAGGGAGAAAGCGAACAGACGACGCGATTGCCATGAAAAATCAGCAAGATCACTTTCTAGTATGAAAAGCCCATAGATACGAAAGATATCCAATCTCCCACTTGCCGCCAGATCTTCTGAAACACCTGTATCGAGCCCAAGCCTTGCCCTCAATATTCTCCACATGCTTTCACGTACAAGTGGGATAACCGGCTCATCCGAATTGTGGCAGTCAAGGTACAAACGGAACTCCTTTAAGTTGGACATAGCTTCTGCTCGCCAAAACGGAACACATGAACGTCGGGATCCCAAAATTGAGCAGCCGCATGGAGGAGTTCGGGACGGAGAGGAACAACTTGGAGATGCCTCAAAGCATTGAGCTTATGATTGTGAAAGTTCAACCATTCGATGCCTGACATACTGATAAACCATTTGTGAAATACCGTCACTGGAAGAGTTGCCATTGGAGACTTGAAATTTTTTGGCAAAGTTTGAAAAGTTGGCGAGGAATATGGAGGAATTTTCGTGGCTGTAGAAAACTAATGTGGAAATCAGCTGAATGTTTATAGTGAGATAAGGGAGGAAACGTACAAACCCAAATCTCATGCAAAATTACACATGGCATGGTTAAAGTAAAAACAAGTCATGTAAACGTTCTGATAATTTTCAACGGTGAAGAATATATCTGTCCAAACTTTGTATAATTTTGAAGAGTTTCAGTGGTTACTGAGCATAAAAGGCCAATATGTGTTTGTATCATATGGATCACAAGTATGGTGAGAAAAGCACAAAAGCGGTTGCCAGACATAGACTTGAAATTTTCTCCAGAACTTGGGCACCCAAGTTCAGGCCAAATACACAAATCCAACTTGGGTACCCAAATTCTTTGCACCATAAACCTCTCCGTGCCAAGTCAAGGTTACGGGGAAATATTGCTTCAAGATCAAGGTCTCAATGCGCAAGAGGAGATTCATAACACATTAGAATAGGTATTGAAATTGGGTATGGAATAATAATAAATTTTTCTTTTACCTATATAACCTGCTAGTAACCGCCTAAGTTGTCGCCTTTCTTACGGGCAGTCGATCTGAGAAAAGTATACAGTGTGCCCAGTGCCGCTCCTCCCCAATTATATCAACCAACCTGTGTCAAGTCTCGTGGTGCTGGCAAGTAGGCAAGGTGTACTCAGTTACTCCTATTTGGAAATAGAGATGCACCAAAGAAGTACAATAAATAACATCTGGCCATCTCCTTGGCCTCAGTCTCGTTTTCTGGCTCGCGATGCCAACGGAGCCGGAGTGTGCCCAACCCGATCAAATCTTTGTATAAGGCAGACACATAACCCAAAAAATATTGCAAAGCTGCTCCGTCCCGGGACAAACCTGAATCGAATAGGATTGGGTCACCACCGACCCTCAAGCCTGTGATTGCCGAAAAATCCAATGCCGTGATAGTCGCCTCTCCAAAGTCCAAGTGGAAAGTGTTTGTGCTGTCCCACCACCTTTCCACTAGTGTTGTTAGTAAGACATGATCAACCTTTGTTTTTTTATAACAAGCGTGTGAACGGCGTGAATCCGGTAGCATCAACTAGTTCTCTCACGCGCTGTGGTAATTCATTGTAATATTTAAGAGAGAGACCAGCCCCTCCATGAACAGCCACTTTTAGATCCGACTCTCCAAAAAATTGCACAAAATGCCTAAGTTCAGCTTCGATTTCAAATTCAAAATCCATTTGCAAAATCAATCTCAATCGCAATTCAGCTCTGGAGTTCGATATGAGTCCGGCCTTCGAATTCAAGTATCAAGATCAAAATTCTGAAAATAGGTTCTAACTTCGAATGCAAAATGTCAATTTATGTAACGACCTTCGAGCAAGTTTTAGCTTTCCATTTTCTAGAGTGTCGATAGCAAAACTTCAAGTTCAATTTTTGAGTATCAGGTTTTCAATATACCAAGGGCAAATTCAAGTTTTTAAAATTCAAGATCAAAATTGGTTCTTTTTAACTTACATCGCTAAGTTGTGGTTTCAATTTTTAATCCTAAGGTCTTAATCTCGGGTTCAGATTTTTGAGTTCAAATTTCAGCTTCAATATCAAGTTCCGAATTTAAGATCAATATTTCAATCACAAGATGCAAGTTTTGATTCATATTCAAGTTTTAAGTCCAAAAATTTTCAAGATCGATTTCAAATTCTCTACGGTAATTTTCACGTATCAAATTCGAATTTCCATTTCAAAAAGTTCAAAATCTAGTTCAAAGTTCAAGCATTTACGTTAAAGCATATTAGCAATTATACCTCAAAGCAGCCCTTTGATAAATGATCAGCAGAATCGCGTAAAATCAGCTCAGCATCGTAATCATCCATTTGCGGAGTATACTCTTCTACTCCCGTCGGAATAAAGAAGTGCGGTGGTGGATCATAAGT
Organism: Gaultheria prostrata; assembly: GCA_036023075.1. Classification (NCBI taxonomy): domain Eukaryota; kingdom Viridiplantae; phylum Streptophyta; class Magnoliopsida; order Ericales; family Ericaceae; genus Gaultheria; species Gaultheria prostrata. The sequence continues at coordinate 9,508 of JAXBDA010009626.1, forward strand.
CGCTGCAGCAAAAATGGGTATGTCCGCTAATGCCTGCTAGCTTCAACGCTTCCACAACCAACACCCGTGGACCTTTCTCTTCCTCCGCATCTCTGACTAACTTATTGCCTTGCTCCATAACAACGTCAACTACGCCTGGGTCCGCTCTAAACACGTCATGTGAAGCTCCCGCATCACTAGACCCTGTGAAAACGAGCCTGGGTATGTCCACCACAGTTCCGTTACCAGCCACCATAGTCGTATCAGCATTTGCTGCCATGTCTATCTCTTGCTCCTGAATCCTCACCTCATTCTCCATCAACTCATCTCCATCCCCCACTGTAACCTCCTCAAGACCAATATTATCTACTATGACGTCGACGGCTCTAAGTTTCATCACCAATGCCCGCTCAACCGGAATTTCCGCACCAGCCTGCTCAATTACCGTATCGCCTGCATCCGGAGTCTCTGAAATTCTAACACTCGTTGCTCTCTCTCTTGATGATCCACGTTACTCGCCATCAAATCACTAACTCCACCCCTATCATCACAAACAGCTTCACCACTCTCTCGTCTTGCCCCATTCTCCACCCTCTCTGGTTGACCCAAATTACCCACCACCAAATCACCAGCCTTGCTTCCATCTCCGCCGGCAATTTCGCCACTCTCTGTTTCATATGTCTCCACCAACTCAATGAACTTACCAGTCACTCCTCTTGCTGCTATTCTAGGATTACGACTATTTCTGATATCTCCCGTTGACCATGCCGAACCAAATCCTTTGCCCATTGCTAGAGCCATCACGGCAAAGGCTTTGATGATCTTAGCCGTAACACTATTTCCCTGCGTCATCTCATTCTCTGCCGCATTGAGCCATAAACCTCTGGCTAATAGCTCGTGCTGTTGATATCTCAGCGCTGGAGTCCCACATCTCTTTGTCCCACCGTAGTCATAGTTGTCAGGAGCCACTACCGCTGCTGCTGGAGAATCCAAAAATCCGAGCTCAGGCTGGAGAACCCCAAAATTCGGCACCTGAGCTCGGATCTGAGGGCCATTTATCTCTGTGTTGTATCTTATGAGGACAAATTAGTTGATTAGAAAGAGTGATGAATTAGGTGGTGTTTGTTTAGTTGATGAAATTGATGAATCATAAGAGTGGATCTGTGGATGAATAGAGAAATAAATGGCGGAGCCATAATTTTATACCTAGGGGACCGACTGGGAAAAAGTATTTTAAACAAAAGATGTAGTATATTATTGAATTGTATATTACATTATTTTGTTTTTTAGTCGATAATTATAACACTTGTGTAATTATTAATTAGTTTTGAAAGAAATTGAGAAAATTTTATATGACAATGTATAATTATTTTAATTTTTAACTATATTTAATAAAATTATTTAAAATTTTGGAAGTAAATTTTTAAAATTTGGGACCTTATATAAAATAATGTAAGGGTTTACATTTTTTTCTCTTGTATAATGGATTGGAGAAACTTGAGGGGTATGTCGGTAAAAACACACACATGGTAAGCTAATAATGGGTAGTTTGGCTAAGAATCATGAATAGATTTTAGTTTATTTTCCAGATAAGCGTCTGGGTGCGTGCAATGGGAAGAATAAAACACAAGATAACAATAATTTCACCTGGATGGGTGGATAACATTATATATGGGTATAAAGAGGAATGTCGATAAGAGGTGGACATGATAGAAGGGGGTTTATTTAGGAAGGCGGAAGTAACTTACAAATAATTTGTTTGGTAGTTGATATGGGTGGATAAGAATGAGTAGATAAATAAATCAGGTAAAAAATACTTAATTGCCCTTATATAATTTTTGTAATGAGAATATAAAAAAGATTTGGTAGGTTTCAGATGGTATACCGGTAATTCTCCTCATCCAGATAAATTTACGATGGGTGGGATGAGCTAAGACCAGGAGTTTTAGTTTATCTGGAGGATAAATTTGGGTGTTAAAAGCGAACCAAACTCTTTTTGTTCCAGAAATTCAGCAAACAGGCTATTATCCTCTTTACTTAACATGCCGCCAAGAGGATTATTCCAATCAATATTAATCTCTGGAACAAGGCTGTTGATGTCATTTTCAAATTGTTCGTATCTTTCAATATACGGTCCCGAGTTCTACGGAAATGCACCTGTTCTTGACTTGACTAGTGGCTTCATCTCTGCTTAACCACTCAATATTTTTTTAACCTACAGAATCAAGAGTACAAAAGTATAAACTCTTCTGATTTTCAGCGATGAGGGATGTTCGTGTCAGTTCGTGTGCACTTTGATCGACTAGTTCCCTTATTCAGTTCAGTGAAAGACAGACCATCCACGCCGAAATTGAAAAATTCACCAAGAAGATTCTTGTGGCCTGACCTCAAGAGGTTTACCAGTTTCGAACTGATGTAGCGCAGCCTATTCCCTTCAAAACGCGGACTCCGGATCATTTCGCCACAGTTGGTCCGTGTGACTTATTAATGTCATTTGGACCACAGACAGTGCCGCAGCCGTGTAACACACAAATTCGAGTCCTGCAATTAAGAACAAGAAAAAGATGCACAAAATAATAATTTTATTGATTTGAATAGAATAACGGGTACAATTCTCTATTAAATGTTCTTTACAATAAAAGAACAA
>JAXBDA010009627.1:0-12133 GCA_036023075.1 Gaultheria prostrata
GGTGTCAATCGACTGCGCGTAAGGGGATAACGAGGGGTGTTTACGTCAAAATTGCTCCCTTCTACTCCCGGATAACTTTTGGGTAGGGTAGAGGCAGCCCAAAAGTTATCAGGGACAATCGCCTCCATGCGTAGATGATAAGAGGGGGTGAAGGAATGTCAGGGTAGGGTTTTCGGTTTGCCAACAACGGGTTATGGGTGCCCCCCCCCCCCCCTCTTAAGAGGGGGTGAAAAATTATCCAGGTGGGATATCCCCCATCCAAACAGGGCCTTATATCCTTATAGCTAAAATCAAAATTTAGTGCTCACATGTACTTACAACAATGGACTATTAACATTAAAAATCTAACACAAATAAATGAATACTGAACTAAAACTATATTCTAGAGTCAAATTCATAAATCAAATAAACCACAAGGTTGAAGTGTGAATAAAAATGGGATTTCATTTCATCACTGTATGATACACATTGGACTGGCATTGAACCAAAATGGTGCCGAACAGCTTACTTCGGAAAAATAGAGCATAACCGGGTGGGTTGGTTTTGATGCATGGGTGCTTTCCATTTTATTTCTAAATCATAAAAACAACTCATAAACATCATAATATGCAGTAATAAAAATACGATTAAATCGGTTTGGTTTAATTTTGCGTACATAACTAAAGTAATAAACTGCTTACATCTCTATTCCTTATCATTTCAAAAATTCAAAATGGAGAGAAAATTGTATTGAATTTCAAATTTACCTCCACATAGTACCTGTGTAACTTTTGATAGCTATTTGTTTTAAAGATTTTAATGTTGATGTCCATTGAGAATGTTGGAGTTCCAAAAAGCGACTGTGGATACCCGCTTGTTGCGGCGTAGGTTCGTAATGATTAATACACAAACTCGTGATTCACATTGTGGCGTGCCATATATTTCAAGAGTGCCCATTGTGGCGCACTTAAACAAGATATGAGTATTCTAGACAGAAAATAAACCGCACAGGAAGGGGGGCACAAGAGCATGTTGTCATCAGAATAAAATATCAGAAAAATAAATTCGGCAAATCAATATGTCGGCATCAGATTGCATGGGGCTCAATTTCCCGACCGACACAACGATGTGCTTGGCAGTCTTCATCATCACACCAAGAAACAAAAAATGCAGAAAGGTTAGTAAAATCAACAAAAACTTAAACGACCAACCTTGATTAAGCTTAAGAACAATGCTCCTTTGCTTTTGACTTGAAAACTTCGGCTTTTGAATGTAAAAACTAAGGTTTGATGAAGGGTTTTGAAGTGTTTGAGGATTTTTTAAGTGTTTGACGGCTTGTGGAGGGTTTTGAAGTAATTTTGATGACGGTTTGGGGCTGATTCTGGACACAATGTGACTTCGAAATGGAGGGAGAGTGCTTCGCCTTGAAATGAAAGAGGAGTAGGTTTATATAGGGCAAAACCAGCTTTGGGAATCAAGCAAACGTGGGCAGAAAGAAATAATCAGTCTTCAATTGACTACCTGACAATTTTCAACGCTTTAGGAGCAAGAAAACACCGCCGTACGACACTTATGGACCATCGTACGACATTGGAGAGTGTCGTATGACACTAAAATGTCTACTGTATGGCATTAGGGAGTGCCGCACAATATTGAGCAAGGCAACTTGTTTTTTCAACTTTTTGGCCGTCGTACAACACTGAGCGGATTGCTCAGCATGCCAAACTTTGCGGGGCCGCTCAGGGTGCTACCGAATTCCGTTTTCGTGCGTGGTTTGAAGCGTTGGAAAGCTTGTTAAGTCTACTTTCTAACCCAAGTGGTTTGGATTAAAAAATAATTTGCATATCCAAGTATGTGACCATTTTACCCTTAAGTGGTTGGGAAAGAAATCGTTTTGGAAAAATCTCACGTCTCCGTCATTTTAAAATCGGATTGACACATTTTATGTATCGAAAAAGCAGGTTTTGAATGTACCAAAACATAGTGTATGCTAGGGTTTGTTTTGAAGAGGTTTTGTTCTAGGTTTTTGAAAGAGAAGGAGCATCATTCTAGTTTCCAAGAAGCTTCGATTCATTTCATCATTGGGGGGTCATCCGACCACGGCTTAAGGATATTTGGAAGGTCCAAATTGGGGTGTCTACGTATTCAAGTCTTATGTCCTTCTTTAGATATTTTTTAGGGCTAGATTTTGAGGTTTGTGATTTGAGTTTTTTTGTTTGCTATGTATAGTTTATTAATGGGCATATAGATTGTCAGGAGGCAGATACTAGGTACATGGAGTGATTTGCCCTCCTTTTATCTTTCCCTCCATATCCTCTAGCAAAATCAAAGCTTCAACATCCTCTTCTTATTCTTTTGGTCAATCCAAAACTTCGGCCTCTATTGTGGTTTTTTTTTTTTTTTATCTTCATAAATATAATCCATAGGCCACGCATTAATGGGTATCTAAATAGCTAGTTTTGAGTTTCTTATTACTGGGTTGAGGGCTAATAGATCACACATTTTCTCATATTTTTATTGCTTAAATTCAAGATCCTCTTAAGTAGCTGCGCGGTGAGTACAAAGCGAACTATTCTTTCGCCTTTTACTAAAATTCCTCTTTGTCAAGGGAAAAATATTTTTCCTAAATTGTAGTCTCTTTGTGTAATAATTTATGTCATTGGTTGTAATCAATTGAAATCAAATTAGGTACACCAGTACCTTTAGGCACAGACATTCAATAGACTTTTCAATTTTTCTTAAAATTAGTACTCCATTTAGAACAACTTGTTACTGTATAAACTCTTTTACCTTGCAAAAATAATTTGATTTTTTTTTTTTATAAACAAAATCAAATTAGATCAGTATCACAGATCAGAAACCCTAAAACGGTTTTCTCTCGGGTTCTCCATTAGCCACTCCTAAATTCCTCCATATCTCTCCCTCTACAAGCGCTCATGTCCAATCACGAAGAAGAAGAATAAGAGTTTTGAAGAGCCATTGAAGTCTCCAATCGAAGAGCTACTACAAGGGAAGCCATTGAAGTCTCCAATAACGCCGAGCATGGAAAAAGTCAAGAAATCAGTGCTGAAAGCGTGCAACGCCGCCCAACTAGGAGACGACGTATCGAACGAAGTCGCAAGCGATGTGAAGAGTAAGACGAAAATTTGGAAAGAGAAGAAGAAGAAGCAGAGGAAGAATAAGAAGACGAAGATGGAGGAAAAGCCTGTGGAAACTGTAAGACCTTTTTTTTTTGGTAATTGGATTGAGATTTAGTGAAGAATGAAAAATTGTGGTGTTTTTGATGATTGGGAAATCCTTAATGCGATGGGAAGGAAATTAAGATTGAATGCTTATATTGACAATTGATTTTTGCATTTTAATCTGCTCATTTTAATATTTAAAGCTTTGTTTGTTTGCTGTGTAAGGTGTGAGGAAAGCAGAAGCAATTGGAATTTTGAGTTTTACGTATTTTGGAAGGTTTAGCATTATAGGGTCTCAAGCAATTATGTTACCACCACATCAATTTTGCATACGCACATAGGCCCACACTGAGAGTGTTCGCTTACACGTCTATGCAAAACGGGTGTGGTCAGGGCCGTCCTTAATGCGATGGGAAGGAAATTAAGATTGAATGCTTATATTGACAATTGATTTTTGCATTTTAATCTGCTCATTTTAATATTTAAAGCTTTGTTTGTTTGCTGGGTAAGGTGTGAGGAAAGCAGAAGCAATTGAAATTTTGAGTTTTACGTATTTTGGAAGGTTTAGCATTATAGGGTCTCAAGCAATTATGTTACCACCACATCAATTTTGCATACGCACATAGACCCACACTGAGAGTGTTCGCTTACACGTCTATGCAAAACGGGTGTGGTCAGGGCCATCCTGACTTTTTGGGGGGCCGAATCTACTTCGAAGTGGGGCCCCTCATACTTTTACAATCAACAAACGCACGTAGACCCACACCGTTAGTGTTCGCTTGCACGTCTATGCAAAATGGGTGTGGTCAGGGCCGTCCTGACCTTTTGGTGGCCCGAATTAACTTCCCACTAGGCCCCTCACGTACTTTTACAACCAACAAATAATTCATCTAGAAAATTCTCTCTTCTTCCATCAGGGGTATTTACTGTTTTTCTAGACCAATTTGCAAGAATCGTAGTCCCTATACCTGTGATAACTTCAAAGCCAAAATCCAGCTTTTTCTTGAAGGTGGGCCTATTATAATTTTTGGGTATCCTTGATCTTTGAGACCCATTGGGCTGGTCAAATGAAGCAATCAGCCATGGAAGTCCTCCATTTTATTTCATAAAGGGCAATAGAACGGACTTTGTAAATCAAGATCATACACACACAAGTAGATTAATATTTCCCAAGATATTGTTCATTACATAAATCTAAGTATCACTTATCTTGCATTTTTTTGTGATAAAATTAATGCTCATGGGCTATTTTTTTTTCATACCTAGTATAGCACCCTAAAAACTTTGGCGCCCCTAGATTAAGGTAGGTTTTGGGGGCCCGAAACCCAGGCCTTGTTAGCCTTGCCTCAGGGATGGGCAAGGGTGTGGTGGCAGCGTTTTGCAGGTCTCAAGTAATAGAACGCCCACTCGTCCACCATACATGTTTTCCATTGTATTAGTGGAAGTTATCTTTAGGTGTGATTTAGAAACTTCTTGCCAGGTCCCCAAAAATAAATATTTGAGCTTGGCGGGAAAGTCAAGAGAAGAGGGGGAATATGAGGAAAGAGAAGAAAGGGAGTGGATGAGAAAATAACTTACTATCCAGTCCATGGTTTGGATAGGAAGCCGGAAGAAATGTAAGGCAATAACATGCCTAAATCTAGTCGAAGTGCTTGGGTAGTTGTATTTCATGCATGATTTGTTCGGAATAGTTTCCACTCAGAAATATAGTGTTCTTTTCACATTTCTAAAAAAATTTCCAAAAAGATTCTTCCCCCATCTCTCATTACTCACATTTCTCTCTCTACTTATTACCTCTCTCCAATCATTATTTTCATTTCTCTCTCTATCTCTCTCCTATTATTACACCTCTCTCTAATTATTACTCTTTCCAAAAATCCATCCAAACACTATCTCAAAAACATTTCTCAAAATATTCTTTTCACAACTCTCAACCAAACAAAGTGGCATTTTTCCTTTTTCGTTTCCTGATTCTTGTAACTTATGAACAAAACATCGGAAAAGGAGAAATTAGTACTTTTACATCCCGTTCCTTTGGGTATGCTAAACATCGCATAGCACATTTTATTCACAGGAAAATGGAAAATACCACCATCAGCTTGGCCTAGGCAAACTTGTTATTAATTTGAAAAATTGTTTGTTTGAATTTGTGCATTCAATTTCTAAAAGCCGTGCACTTTCTCACTTGCATTAGGTTGTGGTGGCCAAGGAAGAAGAGAATGTGAAGACAAGCGAAGCCTTGGAGATAAATAAACTTGGAGCGGCAAATTGTGTCGAGATATCTGATAACATTGTGCTGCGGAAGCTACTTGTGAGTTGAAATAATAGGGTATAAGTCACTTTGGAAAACATTCCTCCATTTCATTTGAAGGCTTAGAGTGGTATCTCTCTTATTGATTGTTCTATCAGCGAGGCCCAAGATATTTCGATCCCCCGGACAGTGCTTGGCGGACATGCTATAACTGTGGTGAAGGTGGTCATACAACAGCGAAGTGTTCCTCTGTTAAGCGGAAGAAGCCTTGCTTTGGTTGTGGGAGTTTGAAACACCATGGCAACCAGTGCCAAAAGGTTTGTAAAGGAGAAAATTATCGGAAGGCTTTATTTATTAGTTACTGTTGATTGACTCTGGCTATCTTACTATTTAGTTTCTTTACTTGTTATCTTATTGTCAATGAGAAGCAAGGGTATTTTTCATATGGAATTGAGTTGATTTTGAGAAGGAGTTGTTTAATGATGCTTGAACATGGATTTGGTTTGAGTTTCCTTTTTTTAATGCTTAAGTTGGTTTGTCAAAGTTGGCAATTGAATGAGATTGTAGTTGGTTTGTGATTGTAGTTTTCTTGTTGGTGACTGGTTTACTTAGGTGATCACTCACTGAGAATATGGAGGGTTTGTCATGTCGTAGAGGCTTAGTTGTTGGAAATGCAAGTTGACTACTAGACACTGGTTTGTTACTAATGGTAGGCTTTTTTTTTATTTTATAAAGTTCCTGCTTTGTGTACTCCTTTACAGGCTAGACATCGATATAAACCCACGATGGAGTGCTTTCAGTGGTTAGCTTGTTAGAAATTGTAGCATTTTTAAAGTTACATTGTTAACTGGTACGAGTTGGAGCATTCACTGTGATGGTCCAGAAGATCATCCCAATCTCCCTGAGAAAATTTCATCTCTGCACATGACGTAGTTGCAGTCAATATCTCTGTCATCCTTTAGTTATTTAACCTCTATTTTTTTTCTTGCAATCCCCTCTACGGGTTCGCTTTGAAGTTTTTTCTATCGTTGAAGGGACCTTGTAGAGAACTTGTAATGATTTTGATTTATGTATTTGGAGCACTAGTATCCATCTGTAGGGCTTTAACTGCATTTTTTTAAATTTGACGTTCAGCGACGAGATTGCTTTATCTGCGAAAAAGGAGGCCACCTTGCAAAAAGTTGCCCCGAAAAACAAAAATGGGGATCTCAGAATTCTAAGAAATGCTTGAAATGTGGAGACTTTCGTCATAGTATGTTCTCATGCAAGAACGATTATTCTCCTGATGATTTAAAGGTATTTATATTTCTTTCCTTGTTCATCAGTAAACATTCGTATGTGGACACATAAATTCTGCTGTGCAAATACTTGTATGCACAATATAAGTCAATTGAAGTTAGCACAAGAACCAATAAAGAAGACATTGCACAGTTGCACAGTTGCACTTGAATGCTTGGCACACATCAGGAATTTCATATCTTACATGTTGATTTTTCTTGCAAGAGGTTTTATGGCGTTGTTAGGATACTGCCAACTCTGATTGTTCTTCCTGTATTACAATGGTTGGAACGTTTTTTTCACTTCCTCCTTGCACTTAATCAGGAAATACAATGCTATATTTGCAATAGTTTTGGCCATCTTTGTTGTGCTGCTTTTGGTGATATCGGCCGAAGAGAACCTTCTTGTTACAGATGTGGTCAGTTGGGTCATACCGGTTTGGTAAGATTCAGTTTTTTATGTTGATTCAGTGGTTTCATATATGCTGTGGTAACGCACTTTTTCCAGTGTTGTTTTAAGCTGTCACCAACAGTGACCAAAACCGGTATCAGCTGTTTAAAATATCCTTCTTCATTTGGTTATGTGTTTCATATGTTTTACAGTAGTTATTATGGACAGGGTTGACATGATTGTAAGTGGAACATATTGGCTTGCTACGATTCATAAGTGGCCTGGTTTTGATTTTTTGTTTTGGTTTGGGTAGAAGGGATGAAGGCATGGTACTCTACGTTGGTTAATTTGAGAACATAATCAGTTTTCTTGAGCAGAAAGCTGTTTAAATACCCCCTTATGGTTCCATCCATGTTCTCCTTGTTGTTGTGCGTATGCTGTATAGCCCATATTCTGTATATACTAGCACTTGGGGCACTCGCAAGGGACGATAAATTGATTAAAACTATTTGGTCCTCATTATTTTTTATTGAAGGAGGAAGGGGGGGCAGCTGTGAAACGTGGGTTCCGTTTCCCAATTAGAAGTGCATTATGTTTTTTACCCCTGGCAGTTAGAAACTGCAGGACGCATTTGTAAGTAAATTTATAGTGTTTGGAAGGGCTTTTTTGGACTTCAAAAATTCCGTACACGTTCAAAAATAGGGTGAGACCAAAAAGGTGCTTTCCCTTTCTATATTAGAATACAGAATAGATATACTCTATACAGTATTTATAATTGGTACGTATATGTTTTCTAATTGAAGACATGTGTAGGGAGGGGATGGTGGGTCTAGCTGGAGAGGAGGGGAGGGGCTAGCCGGGTGTGGGGAAGTGAGAAATAGGAAGAAAAGGAGTAAGAAGAAGAAGAATGAAATCTGAATTTTTTGGAGACTAGTAAGGGAGTTTTTGTCTAAAAACAACTGTGCTGATATATACTCTCAACGGCGTCGTGTGAGAATGTGAGATGCACCTCCAGTTACTTTGGACAGGAATTATTACGGTGCGTTTTAGGCCTCAAACCACAATGATTGATGTGCTTATCTAGTACTCCTATGTCCCAAGGTACGTGAAAGAGAACATAAACAGAAAACATTTTTGCCAAAAGAAAATTGAAAACTTATTTTCATGAATTAAAAGAACTTATTTTTATCTAGTAACTTGCTGGAAAAAGTTTTGAATTTTTCTTTGACTAAGTACATTATTTTTGAGTTTTCATGTTGCGGTCGGATTGGTGCTCATTAGTGAGATGCTCTGGAGTCTGGACCATGAATGAAGGAAGCACGGTGGTGAGCACAAAAATTGATTAGGGTCTCTAGGCCTGCCCTCCCTGATGCCTTTCAGCTTTGAGTTGGGGGCATGGTTTTGCAGCAAAACGTCCTTGTAGCTCCTCGGTTCTTGGAGGTTTAGGGGGGCCACTATTTCAGTGGTATTCTGAGAGCAGCCACTTTGTGCATATTGCCAAAGGTTAGGTCTGTCTCCATTAGGTCTGTGTCAATCATCCCCGCCCATACCCCCAATGATTAGGGACTAGATGAGTTCTGTTATTGTTGCAGTCGGATAATCTTTTTGGGACGGAGGTAGTATTGTCTGGGGTTGATCCGTATATGGACAAAGCTACAAGCCTTTAAATAAATCAGCTCAAAACAGTCTCCACTTATTTCTCACACAATTAGGCCTCCTTATATGGCCAAACTTGATTGGGACAGTGTGAGTTTATTTGAAAGCCAGAAATCTACCTTAGTTGAACTGGTGCATTCTTGTGCAAAGAGTCAGCATCAATCACCAAGTGCCCTGGTGAATTCCTGCATGTAAGTACTCCACGTTAACTTCAGTAGGGAAAGTAGGTAACCTGTAAAAACCATGGGGGAATTTGAAAGGTGTAAATCTTGCTTTCTTACTCCCTTATTGGTTTAGGGAGATGGGATTAAAAAAATATTTGGTGTCACCTCTCTTTTTTTCGTTTCTTTTCTATCTTATTTTATTTGGTTTGGACATGGAATTAAGGTATGGACCATAAGGAGGATTGTGCATCCCCTATAGAAGGAAGGATTAGAAATATGACTTCCCACAGTATTTCTTACTCTGGGCCATACATTATTCCACCCTGCATCGCCCTACCATGCTATATCTTACCCTCGTCAAACAGTCTACAAGCAAGCCCATCGTATGTAAACCCATCCAGTATCTTTTGCACTCTAGTCTGTCCTTAATCCTTAGCTATTCCTTATCCCTCTGCCACCTTGAAATCGTATCTGTCAATAAACACAATAAAATGAATAAAGATGGAAATCATACTTTGAAGGAGAAACTTATTCGAACTGTTGAGAGATGGATAGTCGTGTTTAAAAGAGTAGCAGAAGTGGTTTTAGGTGAATATTATTTAAGTAGGAGACATTCAAGAGAAACTTGGCGGTGGAATGAAGTGGGTCAAACTTCAAAGCAGTCATATAAACAGAACAGAGATAAATTTTTGAAGTGAACTACGAAGCACTTCTGATCCTTATCCTATGTTTGCTAGAAGAGATGACATGAATGTACTCCATAGCAAAAAAGCTAGTACGGTATTAAAATATAAACGACTGAATGTATGATTAGAATTTTGATGGGTATTTCATTCCCGGAAAAAGATCTGATTTCCTTAGTTTAAGTGCCAAAAGATTCTAATGAAGTTTTATATGCGTGTAGGAATAAAAATTATTTTGAGAGATAAAATAACTATGATTGAAGCTTAGAAAACAATAAGGTCTTCATTATAAGCCTTGTGTTGATCTTAGCCCTATAAGATTCCAAGGATGGAGAAAAAGTTTGTATTGAAAGTGCATATGAGAGAGTTTTATTTGTAGGCAATGAGATTAAAGAACAATGGAGGTTTTATTTTGGAAACTGAAAGAGCGTACCCAGTGCACGAAGCTCCTGCATATGCAAGGTCTGGGGAAGGGTTGATATATGCAGTCTTACCCCTCTGCTTTTTTCCGAGAATCGAACCCGCTTCGCTAGGTTTCATTTTTTTGGAAACCTATATAACGAAAACCACTAAAGAATAGTTTAGGAAATTTGATTACTAACAATAACTCAGTTACATCCATAGAAATTCTGTTTTTGTATCAACCTTATGAAAAACCTGAAGTTGATTTCAGATAAGTTTTTAGTTTTCATATTTATTTGTTTGGAGACACTTGCGTACTACTCTACTTCTCTATTACTCCTCAGAAGACACTTTTTTTTTTAAGGGAATGGATGTATGCAGGAATGCCAAAGGTCACGTGGCGAGCCAACTAGTGTGGGGCCACTTAGTTCGTGCTTCAAGTGTGGCGAAGAAGGACATTTTGCACTAGAATGCACAAGATCAACTAAGGTACATGTCAGGCACTCAGCAGGTGGCCTCCGGCCATGATATCAGAATCCTTTGTTTTATGGCCTCATTTGACTTGTTTTGATGTGTCATATAGAGAAGTCTTCTTTTTCTATTTGTTACTGGTCCTTTAATGACGTTTTGTTGTTTGTTACAGGTTCGTAAGAGGAATCTTCACTTAGCAACCCCAACCCGGAAATCTTCCGAAGGGAACAGAGAGACTGGGGGAGTCGGGTCCATGCCTTCTGATTCTGCCAAGTCTCAGAAAAGGAAAGGGGCCCAATATGAAGGAGGAAGAGCAACCCCAACCCGGAAATCTTCCGAAGGGAACAGAGAGACTGGGGGAGTGGGGTCCATGCCTTCTGATTCTGGCAAGTCCCAGAAAAGGAAAAGGGCCCAATATGAAGGAGGAAGAGCAACCCCAACCCGGAAATCTTCCGAAGGGAACAGAGAGACTGGGGGAGTCGGGTCCATGCCTTCTGATTCTGGCAAGTCTCAGAAAAGGAATGGGGCCCAATATGAAGGAGGAAGATTTTCTACACCACCTAACTTAAGACAGATGGGTGGTTTGATTACTGAATATTCAAGGGCCCAATATGAAGGAGGAAGATTTTCTACACCACCTAACTTAAGACAGAGTGGTGGTTTGATTACTGAATATTCTGGAGACTTACAGCGTGGATATGTGCAGGTGCCTAGATGGGGATCTCCAGTAATACCAAATTATAATGCCCAAGTGCCAGGATGGGGATCTCCAGTCATACGAACTTATAATGCTCCTGTGCCTGGATGGGGACCTCCAGTAATACCAACTTATAATGGGAATCTGATATATGCTCCCATAGCTGATGGTCATCCTTCAAGTTCTCATTTTCTTAGAAGGGCTCAAGAGCTTCAGTTTGGACATTTAGCTTCAAATGTATCGCCCATATTTTACCCGGACATTTATCCAAGATCAATAAATGGCAACTTTAGTAGCTATGGGATGAGGAGTAACCATCGTCGGTAGCAGGAACCTTCTTTTCTTATCATACTAAGACCCTAAGAGGCAGGAACCTTAAATAATAGGGGCATTGACTTGGAGGCTCTCCCTGTGGGTTCTAAACTTTGTAAGTATCTCTGCTTTTGTTTAAGTCACCTAAAGGTTTTCATTTTATCTTATCTTCCGTTTGGCTGGTTGCAATTCATTTGTCTTTCTCCTATTTGAGCATACATGGATTATATTCTTGGTTTGTTATATGTTTTAACATGCCTACTTTAACATGCACCCAGCAAGCACGTCAAGTTGTGAATGCTAATTACATAATGGTCATAAAACCCCTTTTGGTTTTCCTTTTTTCATCTGGTTTGTTGCCCAAAAGGCAACCTAGAGGGGGGGGGGGGGAGGATAATTACTAATTGAATGAGAAAAATAAATAGCCAAGCAAATAAATAAATAAATAATTTGCACAAAATAAAAATATGAGTAAGGGAGAGAGATATCACACAGAGATATATAGTGGTTCGGTTTGAGCTTTGTCCACTGGCCTAAGGAATCACTGTTTTACTAATCAAACAACCAGCTTCTGGTGCCGATTAAACCTTACAACCTTTACCGCTAACTTTCCCGAGGAGTTAGCTAAACCGCTAGAGTTTGTCCCCAAACTCTAAAAATCACTTACA
>JAXBDA010009628.1:0-12133 GCA_036023075.1 Gaultheria prostrata
TGATGTTGCTTGTCAACTCGGACGTATTATGCTAGATTGCCAGTATAACCAGGAAGGATATTACGACCAGGAGCAGTATGGAGAAGCTGCCGACTTGGGGACAGACCCGGCAGAGGTCTGAGAGATGTCGTAGACCCGACCCAGTATTTGATAATGTAATAATTCGAGATTTTATTAAAAGAAATTGTAATAATTATTCGGACTCTACTGTTCTAATATAATTATTAACGCTCCCAAAATTAGGGGCGTTACATTAACAGGCACGAAGGTCCCGTCCAAAATCTTGAGATAATTCTACAACAATTTGAGTAGGTTATTGCAAGTTACATATAGTGAAGTTGAGGAAACAAAATGGAATTAGTAGAAACATTTGTAATGCAAGTGTACCTGAAACCAACTCCATCTATTGTCATGGTAGTTTGCAAGTACATGCTCGAGACTTACTAGGAGCATTTTATAAAGGCACAACACAGCTTGGAGTACGGCATTGAAATGCCTGCTTATCGTTTCAGTCGATCTCTAGAACTGATGTTTGGTACGCCTTTGCTTTGTATGGTGAGCGAGGATCCACAAGAAAATAGCTACCCTCTCCTATAGACATACGAACTGGGAGTCCCCTATCCCAACATTTTGAACTAAACAGCACAATCTTAAAAATGTATGCTTATTTACCCTCAACTGATCGTGGCAATCAACCTCATTACCATTAATGATCAACCTCATTACCATTAATGAGCCTATTGACGGCATTTACTTGGGTCTGGTAGAAGTTTGGATTCGTGGCACACTCTTGATGGGGAAAAGTGTCGTGGATATGATGAATAAGTAAAGGCAAAACACACCCAATGCAGCATGAATGAAGGTGTTTAACACAATGATAGCCTCTTGCTTTTCTCTTCTTCGTACTTGTTTTCTGTTAAGTCCTGACATCCTAAAAAGCTAAAAATGATTTCATGAGTATGACATCAATCACACACAGAAAATGGTCTCATTTTCTTGATAGGAACTAATTTAACTGCGAACCCTAAATTTGTACCGAAACAATAAAATAAGGTTGCGAAGCCTATGTTTTTTTAAAGAGTTTTTTAGGGTTTGATGAGTATAACATCAATCACAGACAATATTGGTGCGGCTATTTTAAGGGCTATTTTTTGTAACAAAAAAATAAAAATACCTTTAACTATGCATGTACAGTCCCCAAAAAATCGCAATATGTAAAGTCCCCTAAAAAACTAAACATTGAAAAAATCTCCAAAAATCAGTAAACCCTGAATCGAAATGGCTTTTATCACAAAATCTGTAAACCCTAGATCGAAATCTGTTACGGATCAACAACAGATAAATATAAAAAACTAATACTATATCACAAACCCTAATCTCACTGCCCAAAATACATATCGATATCTACACTGCCCATATTTCGATTTTTTCATTTGTATATTTTAGATAATGATCCAACGAAACCTAGTCTATATTTCAGCTATAGATTGACATCTCACAAATCGACATCTACAAAACCCACATCTTCAAACCCAGATTGGGAAGATCGAAATCTCATAGATCAAAAAAATCAATACACGGATATATCTTGGTCGAAATCATCCATACTTGAAGAGAGTGTTCGAACGAAATCGCCAAGAAAAAACAAACCTTTATCTGTTCGAATCTAACCGCTTACAACAGAAATGGTGTGGAACGTCTCCATAAAGGGGTCTTAGGAGGGCTCAAATCATCAAATTACCTCTCCTTCAAGAGCAGGATAACTTTTGGGGAGGGTGAGGGGAGCCCAAAAATTATCAGGGAGAGGAGTCTCGCAAGGGATAAGCCGAGGGGGGGGGGGAGATTATCAGGGACAGAGGTTGCTCTTGCCAAACGGGGGATATGGGTGGGGCCCTCCTCTTAAGATATGGTGAAAAATTATAAGAGGGAGATATCCCTCTTCCAAACATGGCCTTAGTGTAATAATGTAATGAGTAATCAGTTAGAATAAATATGAAGAGAGAGAGAAGCGAGAGAGAGAGAGGTTTTTACTTTTTGGGGGAAAGCTTGGTAACTTCTAGAGACAAAGAACATCTAAAGTCCAAGATATCCAACCTATATATACTTTCTTGAAAATTGGTGCTCAAAATCTGAACAATTGAAAAAGAACAATCGAAAACTTAGGGTTGAAAACAGAGATGGGTACACGATACCCAGATTTTCCCATTATGCGCTCTTTTAGATTTTTCCTTTTTCCTCTCTTTTCTTTTTTGATTTTGTCATGAGCTTTAATTCGGTTGTCTATACTGGATTGATTTGTGGGCTGATTTTTTAGGTCAGGTGTTCAAATATTTTTGGATTGGATATTCAAATATTTTTGGGTTGGGTATTCATGTAGTTTTGAGTTGGGCGTTCAAGAAGGCTAAATCAAAATAAAACTAAAAATATTTTAAAAAACACTTTGCGTGTTCAAGTGACCACCCTTGGTCAAGTGTACATCCGCCCCTGTGTGACACTCTAAACTTACCTCGCCTTTTTAGCATATATATAGACGGTCCAGATTGCTAATTTCGTTGAAAATATGCAAATGACGTCGTTTTGGGTTTAGACCAAGACTCCAAATTTCTAAAATAAGGAATTGTTTTTAAGGTCCATTATAGCTATTTGTAACATGTCTAGTCCACCTCATATTTCCATAATACCTCTAATTCATTTTTTTGCATTTTCTAAGGTACAAGGCCCATTCTCCCATTTTCATAGACAAATATACCCCCACATTAATTTAATACATAATACACCTCTGCCGGAAGTTCGCCGGAAAGTTCATTGGCGCCGAAAGTCGCCGGAAAATTGGACTTCGCCGGAAAAATCATCGGCGCAGATAACCATATCTGGAATCAAAAGAGGTGATTATCTAGACTCACAAGATGTGGTTATCTGTACTATTATCTTATCAGATGTGGTTATCTTGAGTCATAAGATGTGGTTATCTAGGCTATATCTTTTTCTTAAAGCCTACTTGGGACCTGATGTGGTTATCTGGACTTACAAGATATGATTATCTAGACTTCATTTTTTTTTAAAAGCCTCCTTGGTAACTTAAAAAATAGATTTGGCAACTTAAATTAAAGAAGTAGGCTATAGAGAGAAAGAGAAAAAAAAAAAAAAAGAAGAAAGAGAAAAACTAGAAACAGGTTCTCTGGTACGAAATAAGTTATTCCAAAGTATACATATTCCCAAAGTGTGAAAAGTCTACTTGCTATCAAAGCAAATTTTAACATTTTTTATTCTAAGTAGTAATGACCCACGGTACCAGCCTTTGTTTTCCAAATTGGAAAGCACGTGTCCATGTCCCCTCCTGCAAAAGGCAATACCAGCTAGCCCATAGTTTTCAAAACCACAAACCAAATACATTCCTAAACACTTAAAGTAATTATAACTCCATTGCCAAACATCTCCGAGAACTTCACAGAGGGAGCTGAAGCAGATGCAACTTTGTAGGCTATTTTCACCAGTTGAACGATCAGAGTCCATTGATTTTTAAGCAGCGGAGGGAGCTGAAGCAGATGCAACATCGTCCGCAGAGTAAAATTGCCTCCGCCTCCGCCGGCGTTGAGTTCCTTACGGTGGAAGTTCCGGTGAAAGTTACAGGTGGCGCACTTGAGAGCATCTAGACCGTCGTCACCAGCCGTCATGAACTCGCCACTGCCGCACCTCCTTTTTGAACGGGGTGTCGATCGCCAAAGATCGCGCCGATCGCCGGATTTTGCCCGGCGACTCAAGGGAGCTTGACGGCGTCAGCCAAGTTAGATGTTACAGAGGTTGTATCTTGTGACGCTGTCCCGATTCTCGATAGTCAGGGTAGTCCTCACCAAGAACCTCTCCCCGTGACTCTCCGTCGGTCTACAAGGAGCCTCCAAGAATCCCCTTGGATGGCGATTTCATTGGTCCTCAACATAATTTGAAACGGGTGGTGGGTGATTCCTTAACTCCTTCATCCACTAGAGATCAAAACAAAAAGAAACTTCAGGAGAAAATCAAGACGTTAAAGGCTTCAAGAACTTAGTTCTTGAAACTCACATGTCATTCTGTGTTTGGTGTTTTAGTGTTACTTCTTTGAAGTGTGCGTTGAGCTTTGTTGGTTATCTGTTTTGTTGCATGTAGGTTTTAGATTTTCTTCTCTTTTATTTTCTTTCTTTTCCTCCTGGGGTATGCCCCTTGTAGGCTGTATATTCGATTATCCTTTTTTCTATTTCAAGCTAATTTACCCAAAAAAAATAAAATAATAATGATCAGCGGCTCCGGATTCGTTTTATATAGGCAGGGGTATATGTGTATTTTGGACGCGAGTGTGGACTTAGAGATGTTACGAAATTATGGAGTGGATCCGCAACTTTAGGATATTGCCATAGTGGACTGGGGAGCAACTGACCCTTTGTAAAATTGTTGGTATCTCAAAATTAATTTGGAGTAAAATTGTTGGTATCTCAAAATCCCAAGCCTGAATTCAATGGCAGGGAACTTCAACAAAGTACACAAGCCTCATGCTCAGGATGAATTCATAGAAATACTTGGACCGCCTCGTTAGCCTCCTTCCTATTAATTCTGTTCATGGGTATAAATTGCTAATTTTGCATAGTTTTTAGTAGAGCATCATTTAACAATGAACATGCAGTTTTAGTACTAGATGTACTTCTGAGTCATAATAACAGGAATTAATTTTTAAGATATGCAATTATATATAGGAATTTTGGGTTGGTAATTGTTTTCTAACAAAAAAAAAGAAGAGGAAATTCTGGTTTGAGGCTCTGCTAAATGTTTGAAATTAAGAAAATTTGGATTTGAGGGTCTTGCTATTTTCTAAATGTTTAAGATTGCACAAAAAGAAGTTTAATAGAGAGATCAAAAGCTTGGTTTTGCTTACTGATAATATATAAAATAGGAGTGCAATTTTTTATAGTGGGTTTGCTTAATCAAGTCCTAATTAAGGTGGTTCTTTTCTGATTTTTTATAGTCATTTTGGACTAAACTCAAAACGACATTGTTTTGGATCATTTTAATGAAAGATCGAGCAATCTTAATTGTTGATTTGCTAAAAGGACTAGAGTCAATCTTAAATCGTCACATGAGAGGATCACATGAGAATTCTCACATAAGAAGATCCGGACTCCATGATTTTTCTCCTAAATTGATCATTGCTTAGCAAAATTTACATATTAGCATAATCAAATTCTTATTTTTGTTGCCCATGTACATCCAAAGTCCCTATTTAACATGTTTTATTCTTTTACCTCTTACGAAAATCGTGTACATATGTAATAATTTAACCATAAATTTAAGTTGGAAAGAATTCACAATGACATAGTAATATGTGTAAACAATGACATGTTGAATTTACTTCGTGTTTACGGAGGAAAAATATTTTGAATTCCCTCCTAGTGAATTTTATGGTTTATGTATATTTTTTGGGAAATGATTTCCACACCCCCCTTTTATCCCCACACACTCCCTTTTTGTCTTTATTCAACCTGAAATTACCAAATTGCCTTTCATATGAAAAAGGTGACTCTTGAAGTAAGGGTAATTTGGTAATTTCAGGTTGAATAAAGACAAAAAGGGAGTGTGTGGGGATAAAAAGGGGGTGTGGAAATCATTTCCCTATTTTTTATACACTATAAATATCTTCCATTGCAGGTGAAAAACAACGTTTCAAAGAGACCCTGAATGTACATCAGAGGTAACAAAACAAAGATTTTTTCAATGCTAATTTATGGAGTAATTATTTTGGGAGCGTGCTAGGAGTACAGAAAAATTTGGTACAAATTTTGCACAGAACTGTGGGTCCCACACAAGCAATTCGGATTGAGATAATTTTTCGCGAGGCCCTTTAAAAATTATTACGAGATGAACCAATGGTTGGGATTGCCTGTGTGGGACCCACAAGTAGGTCCCCGTCCCCGAATAGATCTGTGCAAAATCTGTACCAAAATTTTCTTCACCCTTACACCCTGTTTGGATGCCGCGTTAGGCACCCGGATTTGAGAATCGCCAGGATATGTAATCCCGGGCCCAAACTAGTCCGGTTTGGACGTTATTTTCGTCCCCGGATTTTATTCACTGTTGGGGTTGCAAATCCGGCCGCGCCTTCGTTAGCTAACGACAGCCTTACCCCTGTCGTTGGCAAATCCGGGTGCAAATGGGTCCATTTTACCCCTCCAAATCCGGGTGTGCTTCGCTGTGGAGAAGGAAGAGAGAGAGAGGAGAGAAGGGAAGAGGAGGAAGAAGAAGACCTACTTCAATCTGAGCGGACGGGGAGCTAATCGAAGGAAGAGGAGGAACGAGAAATAGTCGCCAGAGCTGCTGGGTGAGATTACCCAGATCTGGAATGCCGTCGCCGGCGAAATTGAAAAAAAAAATTAATCTCTCTTGAAGAAGACGAAGTGCTGCTCCTTTTTACTTTTATTGTTTTTTGTTATATCACACTGGAAGCCCTTGTAATTGTTGACATTTGCATTGAAAGCACATGTTGTGATTTAATTTATTTTTTTAGTTAAAATGCATAATAACATTTTGTTTTACTTAATTAATTTTTTTCAGAAATATTTTTTTAACATCTAGCATACTTTAAATATATTTATGTATTTATTGTGTTTTTTTTTGTATTATTTTATATATATTCTAATTATAATGAAATTATAGCATTTTGTTTATGAAATTAATAAATTGAGGGCAATAAAGTCATTTGACAACTTATCCCATCATATCCACCCTCCAAATCCCCCTTCTCAAAAGGGCGCCTTGTTGACAAGGACTGATTACAGAGTGCAAGCCCTAATTATGAACACACGCGTCCAAAATTACCCCCATATTTTAAACAGTAGAAAATAAACTAGTTTTTAGATTCCTATCGTCGAGACAAATCAATAATCCATGAAAATTTGATGCAAAACTACCAAATGTAAAAAAAAAAATTGAACAAAAGCAATACGAATAAATTAAAAGACCAATTTATTATTTTTTTGCCAAAGCAGATCACCAAAAATATTGCATTTAATTAAAAGAGGAAACCTATTCAGAAAAAATAATTAAAAGAGGGAACTATAACCCACCATGATACTCATACACACCATATAGTCCCTTGTGTCATGTGTATAGGAGTTGAAGCAGAGAGAACATACGTTTTCACGTGTCTTGGATTAATACAGCAGCCACGTGTCTTGTTGATACGGCAGCAGTGAGAGGGCGCACATGTACGGGGCATTTTTGTCTTCATAATGTCCTCCTCAAATTCTCTTTTGGACAGTGCTACCCGTACAGAACGGGAGGCCACGAAAATGTACCGATCGCGTTCGGGGATCCACTTTTGGGTCCCACACGATTGATCCGAACTGTTCATTGTTCTTAAAACATTTTTCCGAGGGCCCCCACAAAATTTCAGCTCAATCGGACGATTGGAAGTGCTCTAACCAAAGTCTCACCATTTGAAGAACAGTTCAGATCAATCGTATGGGACCCAAAAATGGGTCCCCAACGCGATTGGTACATTTTTGTGGCCCATTTTTTCTGTACCCGTATCTTTATCCTTCTCTTTTTATCCGCATGTCCTTCTGAAGTTGTGGAAAGTTAGGCTGGGCTAAAAGCGGTATTGGGCTCATTCGTTTGGATCTTAGGCCAATTTCCCGTTCTCAAAAAACCATCCAAACACCTCATAAACAAATCCACCCTTCTTAGGAGGTGGGTCCGCCCTCATTATAAATTCACCCAAAATCATCTCCGGCGTCCAAAAGGGGTGTTAGGTTTTCCGATTATTTTGGCAAACACCCAAAATTTCGATTTAAGGACTACCAAGTACTAAGCACATTGCGAAGTGATTACTAAACTAATTAATGACTGTTGGTGGGAGAAATGAAAGAGAAAGAAGGGAAGAGTCCAGAACAACATTATCCGGGACTATCTTATAGTTAAGGGTAAATTTCACTGACCTCCCTGAGTTTTTGATAAATGCAGGGACCTCCCCTGAGGTTCTAATAATTCCATTGACCGCCCTTTCTTTATAAACTATTACCAAAATTCCCCTATTCCGTTAATTTTACTCTAATGACGTTAAGTCTTGATCTTTTTTATTTTCAATTGAAAGTTTAAACAATAAAACCAAACGTAGACTTTTGGTTATATGTGACTGAATTTGTGTAAGTATTTGTATTTACTCTAGAACCAAATGAAAAAAATAAAATCCTTAGTAGAAGAATGTTTTCAATTATATTGTCTACGCCTTTAAAAATAAGTCACTAAAAAAAATTTATGGTTATCTTTCATTCTTCTTTATTTTTTTGGGAGGGGATATTATAATACAGAAATTTACATACACATTTCATTTGGAAAATACTTCTCGCGACCAAAAAAGAGCGAGATACATTAAGTGACAAATATAATTTTTAAAAGAAAATACTACAATTTAGTAAATATATAGAATGTACAAATACTTACACAAATTCAATCACATATAACCAAAAGTCTTATTGGATTTTAATGTTTAAAATTCTAATTGAAAAAAAAAAGGGAACAAGACTTAATTGTTTAGACCACCCAAATACTTAGGGGCATTTCAGTCATTTTGGAGGCCTAAACTAATAGCGTTAGAGTAAACTAAACCGAATGGGGGAATCTTGGTAATATTTGTTAATAACGGATGTCGGTGTAATTATTAGAACCTCAGGAGAGGTTCCTGTATTTGTCAAAAACCTCAGGAGAGGTTCCTGTATTTGTCAAAAACCTCAGGAGAGGTTCCTGTATTTGTCAAAAACCTCATGAGAGGTCAGTGAAATTTACCCTAAAATAAATGAACGATGCATGATGTCATAAAATTTGTTAATTGACTTACAGTCAAGGATGGGGAAGTTGAATGAGAATAATGAGTCTCAGGGCAAATTTCATATGAACTCATCTCGGAGGTTGGGAGAAAAAGATGGTATGATTTTTTTGAAGGAGACTGCACTGTGTAGATTTTAGACAATTATTGCTGCAATTTAAAACTTAATTTGGTCTCGTGTAATGTAAAAATATGTGAATAACGAGTCTCAGGCAAATTTCATATGAACTCATCTCGGAGGTTGGGAGGAAAAGATAATACTATTAATTTTTTGGAAGGAGACTGCACTGTGTAGATTTTAGACAAATTACTGCTACGATTTAAAACTTAATTTGACCTCGTGTAATGTAAAAATTAGACTTTGCATGAAAAAGAAAGTTGTACCTAATTTGATATTCTATACTCCTATCGAATTTCTTGATTTTTTGAACTAGTTTTGTAACACTCCGTCCTGCATTAGAAGTCTATATGGGTGATCTTAGATATTTTTAAGGAACCATGTAAGCTACTATTAGTACCTCGGGTTCAAGCATTTTGAGTCATGTGGTGTGGCTTATGGATTTATAATCAAAGTACTGGGCCAGTGATCTACATGGGCAAGCAGCCCATGTCCATGACCGTGTGGGCTTGAGGAATTTTAATAGCCTAGCCGCTACGGCATTTGTCCGAGGTGAAAGCATCAAAATTATGCCTTCATGTAGGTGACCATGGCCACTAGGAAAAAGACTTTTGAAAAACCCTGCGACTCTAGTGCTCAATCTCGTGAGGACGCGAGGGTGTAAAGTTGGGGAGATTGTAACACCGCGTCTGAGTCGTCTCACATCAGAAGCCTACATGAGTGATTTTGGATATACAAGGAACCATGTAAAACTGCTACTAGTACCTTGACCTTAAGCATTTTGGGCCACGTGGTGTGGCTTGTGGATCAAAATCAGGATACTGGACCAGTGGTCTACATGGGGCGTGATAAGTGGTATCAGAGCAGCCCGTGTACATGACAGTGAGGGCTCAAGAAAGTTTAGTAGGCCGGCCGTCGCATGCGGCGTTTGTCTGAGATGAAGCCCAGAGAAATTATGCCTTCGTGTAGGTAACCCTGGCCACTAAGGAGAACCCGTGTACACGACTGTTTTCAAAATTTCCATCGTGACCCCCAAAATCTTACTATTGAGTTACCTTGTATACTACGGACTCGAAAATCTCCTTCTGGCACCATTTTATGATGTCTCAATCCCCGCACAGGATCCGAACAATAAATCTAATGAAACTCATACTGAATGCTGTAGTATTTGTTTTCAGACCATGGAATTGTACCGGGTACGTCCTGAGGTCCATCGTCAGCTGTTTTCAACTCCGGACTGATATTTTTCCAAAATTCCCAAAACGACCCTTAATGTCTATCCAAAGGCATTTTCGCAAACGAGACGGATCTGGAAGCATTCCGGGGCCCACTGTCATCTTGGCCCCAGAACCAACATTTCCCAAAATTTACAAAAATAACCCTCATCGCCACTCAAAGTCATTTTCGACCACAAAATTGATTCGACTGCGTTTTCAGCCCCGAAACTAATCTTTACAACTTTTTTCCAAAAGACCCTTAGAGTTTTCAAGACTTATTTTCCGTCTCAAAACAGTACCACATATGTCCTAGGCCTGCTAGCAACCATTTTTCGGCTCCGGGCAAAAAATCTTAACATTTTACCAAAAGATCCACGAAGTCATGTATATTTGTTTTCAAACTCTAAAATTGTATCAGAAGCATCCTGGGCCCACCAACAATCCTTTTTCGGCTCCGGACAGGAATTTGGAATTTTCAACTTCTTGTCAAACGACCCATAGAGTCTTCAAATTATTTTTTCGACCTCTCTACCGTACTGGTAATGTCCTGGGGCCCACTGGCCACTGTTTTGTGACTCCAGTGGGAATTTTCTACTTTTTGCAAACGATCCTTGTAATCGTCAAAATCTATTTTATATGTTAACACTCCTCCAAAAGCATCTTGGGACCTCCCGTCAGCCATTGCCTGACCCGGATGCAGTTTTTCCAACTTTCCCAGCAAAGCCCTGGAAATCTCCTAGACATGTTTTTAACTTTAAAACTGTCCTGGAATCGTCCCAGAACATCTCGTCGGTCATTTTCGACCTTGAACAAACTCTTTTTAAACTTTCTCCATTAGAGCCCCTAGAGTTTCTTAAACGTGTTTTACGTTCCAAAATCACCCGCAGGTATTTTTTAACCCCTCAGTGGTCCTTTTAACTTTATTTATTCCCAGCATGTCTATTTTTCCCGAGTCTTCCTTATTATTAATTTCTCCAAAACTTCAACTTAATTATGAACCATTTTCCTCAGCCACTCATCTTTTATTTCCATAGTGTAGTTTGAACTATGTGTGACCTGATTCTCTTTTGACCAGAAATATGTAGGCAGCCCTGAAACCGGCCTTGGTCATGTCCTTCTTGTTATTAAAGGTCTCTTTAATAAGTGGTTAGCGCGCAAACAATTATTTTTCTTCTTCTCATCATATTAGGAAAGCTTTAATCATTTGTTATTTTCAAAGAGGTGAATACCAGAAGGGCGGGGTGGGGTGCTCCGGCTTCCTCATACATAACAGTGAATTACCAAAGCTTCTTTTTTAACCTCGTAGACCACAAATCTGAGTCAAACTTTCAAAAATCGGATCTTCAGACTCTCAGATTTTTTCATTTCTAAAACACTTGAATTATCTCCGGATAATTTTAGGGCTGACCCTGCACATCTAAACTTTTTGCCAAGTGGTGGCTCTAAATTTTTTTCCCAAAATGAGCCCAAATCACAGCTGTAAACCAATTTTTCTAAAACTACGTTGCACTTGAATGTAACTTGGATCAATCGACCAATTTTCCAAAGCCAAACCCCCCACCCTCGGGGCGGTCAAAATCCCGGGCGCAACAGCCTCGAGTTTGGCCGTTCATTTCTCGTCACAAATCTATACTATTTGTTAAGTAAAAATGTGAATTTTTTTGTGAGGGTAGCTTCCCCGGAGTGACCTCTTTGGACCGTCCTGGATGCTGAAGGTAGGGGGAGTCGTTGTGGCCTCACCGTGATCCTGGCCGCTGAGCAAAGCAAGCAACCTGTACACTGAACAACCGTGTTAGTGCCTAGCCCCGACGGTGGTTGCCCGAGACGGCACTCCGACGGCCTAGTTAGTGACCGGAGAAGACGATGTGTGATAAATGTAGGGAGAGAGAGTGAGTTAAGAGTATTTAATGAGGAGAGAGACCGCCCTTAATACGGTAGGTGAGAGGGGTA
>JAXBDA010009629.1:0-12131 GCA_036023075.1 Gaultheria prostrata
GAGAATCGTTAATTAATACTTATTTTTACTTTTGTAAAATTTTTTGTTAATCAAAAGTGGGTTTTGCTTGAAAAATAATTTGTGGGATTTTCGAATAATGTTTATGAGTAGTGAACTTTTTTAGCCCTTGTGATTCTTTATAAAGCTGGGTGGGTGCGGAAGGGAAAAACCAAAAGTGTTTACCAAAAATGTTGCTGCTACACCGGATACATTCTGCTTATATCATGCACCATTGTGAATTTTTTTTGGAATCTTGTGCATTTTACTTCATCCCTTACTGTACCAATTGATTTTGTTTTGCTTCTAGGATGTAACATTGTTGGTTGGGTCTTCATGGATTGGTAGAACAGTTTCTTTCTGTTTTTTCTTCTTTACAGAAATTTTAATCACTTTTTCAATGCCTCATCATTAATCCAGGTTGCACCTTATGAAATCTTTCGAATGGATACGTATGAAGGTTTATCTTCTATTCCTGTGCGTCATGAGGAAAATGTTGATCAATTGATAGAACATACGACTGGGTATGACAAAGAATCTTCGTCTAAGGGGAAGGTGAATCCTCTCTCTCTCTCTCTCTCTCTCTCTCTCTCTCCCTCTCATGCCCATTTACACACTCAGCTATTGTCTAACTCTGTCCACTGCTGTGAAGGCTCAACAATTTAGGATTTGTTTGGTGGAGAAAAGACTTTATTTGTGGTGGTTAATTCTTAGGAATATTGAGAAGCTCTGGGATGTAAACATCCTGGGAAACAGGGGTATCTGTTGAAACTCTAATTCAACACGGAAAATGTTGCGGTCGAATGTTGAGTGATTTTCTGTAGCCAGGCATGTCCGAAATCTTGTAGCAGTAGTAGGATCTTTTAGTGACTACCTGTGTAATCTTGATTACCATAAAGTTCTCCTTTGATGAAGCAAATCCATTGCATTTGTCAACATTTTGCTAGAGGAATGAATTGTCTCGGGAAAAACTATGTGCAGCTTTATTGATAGGTAAGTCCATATGTTAAAGCATCCAACTCAAAACCAATTGGCAATGAGTCGAGGAGCCGCCCACCTTTATAATTAACAAATGTGGGACAAGCAGCTCTAATACTCCCCCGCACTTGTGAGCCCTGACCCGCACGTGAAGAGGTAAATAAAGGATCAATACCTTAGGAATTATGGAAAACAAACAACGAAATAAGGTGCGCTTTTGGCACAAATAACAGGACAATCAATCAAAAGAGTCTTGTCCAAAAGCCTCGAAAAGCCAGTTTAAAGCATCCAACTCAAATCTTGGCAACGAGTGGAGAGGCAACCCAGGCTCGTATGCTAGTTTGGGAGGTTATAATTAACTAGAGTGGAACAAGCTCTAACATGGTATACACCACATTTATATTTGTGGGACTGAACTACATTTACCTTGCTCTGTCGTTGAAACTTGGAACTTTACTGGAAACAAAAACGAATTATGTAACCTTTCGATCCTATCAACGCTATACTTCCATCGTTTTTTTTTTGTTAACGTATCTTAAAATGATTTTTCTCTTATATTCTCTCAGACCTTGTTCGACTCCGGTGCCGCTTCCCTTCCTCAAGTGGCTATTGGGATTTTAACTAGCATTATAGGAAGTCTATTTGGCTCTCTTGGTTCCACGTCATTATCACCTAGATCTCACCTCATTTTGGAAGACGGAGATGGCTTGGTGTGTAACAGTGAGGAAGAAGGCATGCCAGAATCTTCCAAATTCTGCAATGAGGTCCCCACTATTGTAGAAGACGACTTGCAGACGTTTGGTGATAGAAATTTGGAGCAGCAAGCATTTAAGCAGTTTGATATGGTAACTAGTTGCTTGGACCACCAGTTTGTTGAATGGTGCGGCAAGGGATTAGCATTAAATCAGGTTAAATAGAACCTGTACTGAAAAGTTATGGATGTTTACCTGTTAAAGGATATTGCAAATTGTGACACTTGACCCTCTTATATTCTTCATAGGTCAAAAGAGTATGGTTGAAAAAAATTCAGGAAGAATGGCGCATTTTGGAGAAAGATCTTCCCGGTATGTTTCTTTAGCTCATTTACTGATTTTATATGGATAATGCGATGAGGATTTAAGTCAGATAACCGAAATGCCTTAGCGGTTTCACTAACCTGCCTTCCCGTCTTTGTTTGAAATAAAATTGATTTCTTTTTACCAAAGTCATCATACAACAGGAATTTCATTTAAAAATCCCAAAAAATATGCCAATTTAGCAGAAGAGGATGTGCTAACCCCGCAAAGGAGAAACACCTAACAGTTTTTTTGCAAATGGGGCTTTACAATGTACTCTTCGAAGAAACTGACTTCTCTCTAACAACCGATCTTAGCCTCCAGCCACCCGATTACTAGCTGCCTTAATAAAACGAATGTTTAAGACAGAACCCTTTGACCATGAGTAACCTGTTAAGTTACCTGTAGTCCCAAAAGCTTAAGATGCTAGGAAATGTGCCCAACAACGTATATCTAGTTATGTAACACCCTCCCTCTCATTTCAACCCTTCTTGTGCGTGGAGATGCAAATATTCACACATATTGCGAAATAATGCAAAGGGGAGAAACATTGTGCAAAGAGGGTACAAATGCAAATTGAGAGACCTGAACCCAAGACCTATTGCAACATGAGCTCTGATACGATGTTAAGTTACAATTACTCCCAAAAGCTTAAGCTATTAGGAAATGGGCCCCAACAATATATATCAAGCTGTGTACCATAACCATGGTCAAATTGCATGGGCTACCTTTTAGTTTTGAAGCAAGAAACAAATAGGGAGGGCCTCCCACCAGTAGTGTTTCATAAACTTCTGACTGTTATTGGTTTGCATTATGAAAATTGCATGCAGAAAAAGCTTTTTGTATCCTAATTATTCTTAGTTTCTGGAAAATAGGAAGTTGTTTAACTAGAAAGGGTAATCACTAAATTCAAAAGAAATTGGAGTACGGAGAGATCCAGTTAAAGATGGCCAATGTTTATCTTTTACTATTCCCTTCGTGCAAATTGCGGTGGATATGTATGCTTTTACAGAAGTTTTGTTGGTTTTCGGTTTGTGGAATTCTCTATTTTAAGAGTTTATCGTTTCACTGATGGCCATTAAGAGACGTCAAGAAAGTAGATTGGGTTTTACTTTTCCATCAAATAAATCAACTGGAAAATGGTGTTTGAGGAATTTATCTAAGTACAAAGAGTCAGCTCTCTTTGCAACTGATTTGAAAAGGATTATGAAGAAGTATATTATGGAATCAGAAAACTTTTGAAGATTGAAATATGCAACTTCCTGTGGAGTTCGTTCTTATATCTCGGGCCTTATTATTCAGTTAATCTTGTTTTGTTTTGGGCAGAAACAATTTATGTCCGTGTCTATGAGGAAAGGATGGATTTGTTACGGGTGGCCATAATCGGTGCACCCGGAACTCCCTACCATGATGGACTTTTCTTCTTTGACATCTTCCTTCCTCCTGAGTATCCTCACGAACCACCTGTAAGTAACATAGTTTGCAGTTCTTGTTTTAACTTCATAATAACATGATGCTAGAATGAACATAGTACGTTTTGACCTATTAAACATGGATACCTTGTCAGAGATCATGCACAGTGTCGGACAACCGTTGGATACTGTAACTTAAATCAAGTGTTCTATTTTTAATCTGTTATAGGGACACTATGGGGCAGTTAAAACACGCTTGGGGCACTCCATGGCATTCACGTAACACATCTGGGGTTTCAAACCAAATAGGAAATTTTGGTTGGACATTAGGAAAGTGTTCTTAGTTGTGTGTGCAATAGGTACTGGTTGATAGATTGTAATGACACAAGTGCATGGTGAAATACTTTTTTATAGAAGACCGTTGTGAATAATGTATTCACAATTTCAATGATGTATACATATATCAATAACTGCATTTGCGATTTTCATCATAATTTGAGCTTTATTATGTATATGTTATTATTTTTTATCCAAAAATCCAGTACATTTTTTTTAATAATATCAAGACAGCAATATATCTCGTTTAACTTATCCCCGTGTGTTGTGTCTTTCATGTCTGTGAAATTGGGGTGTCTGAGTGTCGGTGTGGTGTCCTCTGTCCATGTCAATGCTACTTATGTTTTGACCGCCCTCTTTAATTTCAGTCATATCGCAAACCCAAATGTTGTCATTTCAAGTCCTGCAACATAGGGTTCACTCAAGTTACCAAAGTCCAAGTTACTAGTCATTTCTACTTAACCTAATTACACGTAATCCACGTTCGCATGCCTCCATTCTGTTTCTTATGTTATATTTGTCTGGGCATTAAACCTATTTGCAGTTGGTGCACTATAATTCTGGTGGTCTCCGAATCAACCCTAATTTGTACGAGTCTGGAAAAGTCTGTCTTAGTCTCCTCAATACTTGGAATGGCACTGGAACTGAAGTATGGAATCCAGGGAGCTCCACCATTCTCCAAGTTCTCCTATCCCTTCAGGCCCTCGTGCTTAATGAAAAACCTTATTATAATGAAGCTGGGTATGATAAGCAAATGGGAAGACCAGAGGGAGAGAAGAACTCGGTGAGCTACAATGAAAATGCATTTCTTGGCAATTGCCAGTCCATGCTATACCTGATACGCAAACCACCCAAGGTATAATGATATACTCGATGTGCTTTAAAGATTATTGTCTATGTAACCACTGAAGCCTGAACTTTCATTAAATGCATCTTAAAAACTAGCTGTTGCGTTATATTGGTAGCAGAACGATTTGATGGATCAGTATAGTCTGTATTCCACATACTTCTCACCGAGCCTATTCTAGGTGTGTAATCACTTCTGCATATTCAAGACCTATTGCACATGTTCGTTTTTTATAAATTTCTGTCGGGGGCCGATTTTTTGTTCTGATCCAACAGTATTATGTAACGGAAACGTTCAAATGGAGGGATTCTGTTTTATAATGCCTGGGAAAGAAATGCACACAATGCAGTATTCTAAAAAATCGTATTTAACTAGTCAAAAACACACTTTCTGATGCAATTAGCATTGTTAAACTACCTGTTTAATAAAAGTATCTTTCTTTTGTGCAGCATTTTGAGGTATTTGTGGAGGAACACTTCACCTGCCGTTCCAAGTCTATCTTGTTGGCTTGTAAGGCATATATGGAAGGAGCTTCAGTTGGATGTACTTTTGGCTCCATAAAAGGCGGGCAAGAAAAGCAACAGGGGAGTTCTACGGGTTTCAAGATCATGCTTTCTAAGCTCTTCCCTAAGCTTGTGGAAGCATTTTCCAAGATGGGTATTGATTGCAGCCAATATGCTGATCCTGGAGTTTGAATGTGGTGATTTGTGGAGGTGATTTTCCGTATGTATATACACACACACACACATAAGTACGCATAGACGGTCTTGCCATGCACATCATCTAAAATGTGTTCTGTAAAATGCTTGCTTTCATGATTTCCCTTTGTTGGGGCTATATGCTAGTGTGTTTGTGAAAAGGAAGAAGAGGGGGAAAAAAAAAAGTATCAGCTCATGGATATAGATATATGGGATTTTTGCACACACTGTAAAATATGTGGTTTGTAAAAATCTTGACATATAAGACAGGTATTGTATTGGTATGTTTATATTTGTATTTAGACTGGTAATGGTATGTATTTGGATTTGTCGTGTTTACAAGTCGCAACTTTCGTGGTCGGGCAGAATAAGGATTCTCAGTTATTGGGGTCAAAGTTTACCCTGAAATCATACTACTTATGTTTTTATGGAGTAATTAAAATATATTTTTTCTAAAATAAACAGGAAATCATCTATGTTCGCTGATGCCATCTGGATTCGATCTACAATCTCTTAATGACTTCTCATGCTTTTTAAAACAATGCATGATAGATTCATTTAGAATGCTGCTAAAAATATACTGTAACAACGCTGTCTCCATTAATTCTCCATTCAACAAAATCTTAGTGGTTCATTTTGCATCTGTATGGATTGAATACTTGGGTATTTTAATTTATGACATATGTTAAGACTATTTTGGGCTAAATTACAATTTTTGTGGGTCAAATTGACGAAGTAAGTTGTAAATGTATAATACTCATTCCGTCCCTTTTTAAGTGTGTTTCGTAAATCTAACTTATTAAAAGAAAATTATCATTACACTTTTCACATCAACTTTAACCTCAACTTTATAACTTTTACATCAATTTTTACCTCGGCTTTTCAAAATTATCCTCCACTTTTACCCATTAACTTTTCTAAAGGGCAAAACAATAATTGTACAAACTTTTGGTAAATTTTCAAAAAAGCCCCTAAGCTTTCGCCAAATTCGCAAAAAAAAAAAAAAAACACCTGGACTTCGTCCGTCAATAAAAAAGCACCTGAACTATATATTCCGTCAACAAAAACACCCATACCATCCAAATCTGTGACGTCTCTAACAGATCAATCCAATGGAGAGACTTAACCCCTCAATTTGGCGTTAACTTGGCGTGATGTGGACCCACCCCAACCATTTTTTGGTGGGAAGAGGTTTGTGCCCTAACCATTCTATGTTAACACACCCTCTCTCTCAAACCTAAATACGATCTCTCTCTCTCTCCCTCTAAAAAACCCTAAACACGATCATCCACCACATGCGAAGTAACGATTGAAAGGAAGCAGTGCAGCGAGCAAAGATGGTGTGGGTATTAAGAACCAGCGATCGAGGACCACCGAGATACGGTATGTTCACTCAACCTCGTTTTTTTTCCCATATACTGTGTTTTCCCTCCAAATGCTTAGGGCACGAACATTTTCCCACCAAAATGGTTGGGGTGGGGCTAGATCATGCCAAATTGAGGGGTTAAGTCTCTTCGCTGGATTGATCTGTTAGAGACGTCACAGATTTGGACGGTAGGGGTGTTTTTGTTGACGGAATATATAGTTCAGGTGCCTTTTTGTTGACGGACGAAGTCCAGGTATTTTTTTGCGAATTTGGCGAAAGTTCAAAGGCTTTTTTGAAAATTTTCCCAAATTTTTAC
Organism: Gaultheria prostrata; assembly: GCA_036023075.1. Lineage (NCBI taxonomy): Eukaryota > Viridiplantae > Streptophyta > Magnoliopsida > Ericales > Ericaceae > Gaultheria > Gaultheria prostrata. The sequence goes on from JAXBDA010009629.1 coordinate 7,006, forward strand.
CTATTAACTTTTCAAAACACACACTTAAGGGATAACCCAGAATGAAATATTCAACAATTAAAAAGGAACGGAGGGAGTAATTGGATATGGGCAATGATTGATTTGATAAGTTGATTTGAAAAATGTAATGATGATGTATTTGTCCTAGCTAGTATGAATTCTATTCAATCCCTTGTTTAACTGATACCGGATTTGTAACATACAAATTCGAATCATGCAATAAAGAACAACAAAACGATGCACAAAATAATAGTTTTTATTGATTTGAATTAAAGAAAAGGATACAATTCTGTATTAAATGTTCTTTACAAGAAAAGAACAAAATATCCTTTGATTCAATCTCTGGAGTTGAAGTGCAACCTAACGGCTATAGAAGCTTGTCGTAGGTTGAACCGGTTGGTAGTTCTTTCAAATCTTTGAGTTGAGAAGTTTGAAGAACGAAGCTTGATCGAGGGCTTGAATGGCTTTATCTCGAACAAACAATGAAGTTGGGGCGCGATCTTCGCTAGTTGATGCGTAGATCGTTGTTTGTTGTAGATGAACCGACACATAGTTTAGGTGCTTGTTTGGAGAGCCTTGAGAAATGCTGGAGAGTACTCTTGAATTTCCTTGGCTGAAGATCTCTTTGCTGAAGATGTCTTTCTTCTTAATGAGAGTCTTTATTTATAGGCTCAAGGAGGGGGCCTCTAATTTGGAAATTCTCCTTTGATTGATTGTCTTTCCAAAAAAGATTAAATTAGCCTCCCCTTATGGTAGTAAATTAGGTGAAGATATATATATATATATATACACCCAGGATCCAGTCAGGACTCCCTGACGGATCCTTAGGCCCGCACCTCTCACTTCCCGGCCAAATGGTTGGGATCCAAACCGTTAGATGTGTTTAAAACGTATTTTTAAGGGTCTCATACGAGAAATCATCCAAAAAAAATACCGGGTTCCCGATGTTTTTATGAAAAACTGCTCGGATCAAGCCCTTTCCGATGTTTTTTTTAATGATTTCATGCGGAGACCCTTAAAAACACGTTTTAAACACATCTAACGGTTTGGATCCCGGCCATTTGGCCTGGAAGTGCAAGGTGTAGACCTAAGAAAAGTCAGGGAGTCCTGACTGGAACCAGACTCTATATATATATACTCCCTCCGTCCCATTTTGTTTGTCAATTTTTGATAATCGTGTCAGTTTTCGATTTCTTATATCTTTTAATATTGATCTCCAAATATATGCAATATGGATCTTGTTTGATAGTTCACAATTAATTCTATTATACAAAGTTTTTAAAACCGTCAAAAACGTTATAGATCGAAAGATATAAGCAATTTAAGGCGTAAAAGAAAATGGAATAATTGACAAACAATTTGGGACGGAGGGAGGATAGATATATGTAGTCTTTGATTGATTTTCTTTCCATAAGAGTAAATTGGCCTCTCATTATGGAAATATATCATGTCAAGATATATATATAGGGGCGGATCCGTGGACACTTATTTTGCACACTATTTTTGACACTCCATCTTAACCATGCAAATGGATGGTTGAGATTAAAACAAGCAAATGTACTCCCTTTTTTAACAATCCCACATGTAGTCAATCTCTCTCTCTCTCTCTCATGCATCACGCACACACACTCTCTCACTCATTCTTTCTCTCTCCTCTTTTTATTATACAAATCTAAAAATATTTATAACTTTTATTTTACATATTAATTTTTTATAAAATTTATATTTTAAAATTCTACTCATAAAAGATCTACGAAATGAGATCCATATTGTATGTGAAATTATGTAAAAATAAAATCTTAATTTTTCCATGTGAATTTTAATTATATTGTCACATTGAAAAATTAGAATTTTACTTTTACATAATTTTACATACAATATGGATCTCATTCCGTAGATCTCTTCGTGTCGATTTTTAATACATAAATTTCATGAAAAATAAATATATAAAAAAATGCTATAAACATTTCAAGGTTTAAATTAAAAAAGATGAGTGCCACATCACACGCAAGAGAGAGAGAGAGAGAGAGAGAGAGAGAGAGGGAGAGGGAGAGAGACGCATGAAAGAGAAACAGGTACGGTAGAGGAGGATGAGAGAGGAAGAGTACATGTGCGTTGGGGAAGTGAAGGAGAGTACAATAATGTTCAAATCTCAACCATCCACTTGAATGGTTAAGATGGAGTGTCAAAAGGGGTGTGCAAAATAAGTGTCCACGGATCCGCCCCCATATACATATAACATATTATGTATTTATATACGTGTATTTGTTATAAACACACTTATCCGACTGGTGTATCCTAAACTTGTTTGATACAATTACCTTATCAAACTTCTCATGCCACTGTTTAGGTGCTTGTTTAAGTCTGTAAAGAGACCTAACAAGTTTGCATACTTTGTGTTCTTGACCTTGCACAACAAACCCTTCCGGTTGTTTCATAGAAATTTCTTCATCCAATTCACCATTGACAAATGCAGTTTTCACATCCATTTGGTGAATATGAAGTTTATATATTGAAGCTAAAGCAAGAAGAACTCTAATAGTAGAGATTCTTGCTACCAAAGCATAGGTATCGAAGTAATCAATACCCAAAAGGCAACTAACCGTGCCTTAAACTTGTCTATCGTGCCATCAACTTCCATTTTCTTCTTGAAAATCCATTTACATCCTGTCACACCCTCGATTTTCAACATAATTAAATAAGCCTTTTTCCTCCACAAAATATCTCACTGAACTCATTGATTAGTCCAAAATCACCTTACAACGCTTATATTGACAATGAATGACAAATCAAATTCTTGGCACCCATGTCCCATATAAATTGATTTACAATATTACGTCTTTCTACAAATAAAAGTTTTATAAAGCTTCAATAATCTTTCATGCCATGCTCTCACTATGCCATGCATATCAAATACTCCATGTCATGCTCCGAGCCAAACCTGAAACAACAAAGGGGTGAGCTTTCACTTCGCCCAGTAGGTATCCTCTTTGAGTTTCAGACACATAAACGTATAACGAGATAAATGAACGGAAGCGCAACATAATATTGACAAACAACAAGTAAGCTACCCAGCTTATCATTTGGTTATAGCATCGAAACATCAACCTTTAAGCGTCTCTCACGTACACCTCTTACGATATAAATTTTAGGTAATAAACTTTCAAACTCTCCTCTAACCAATATTATCTATCATAATGTTACTATTCATCAAATCTCCATATCTCTCTCTTTAAAATAACATTAGCTGGGTCCAACAACCCTCGTACTAAACCATCCTCAAGAGACCTTAGCGTCCTTTCAATCAAGCAATCATTTTCTCTCTTTCCCTCCCCTTTCCAATTCCACCGTCAGCAATTTTGTTTCATTATCATTCATTCAACCCGACACAACTAATCTTTCTCTTTCAAATCCATTGACCTGTCCATTGAGACTCACATCAATCCATATCATGCACGCAACCCTGTTTATCATAAAACATTCATCACATATCTAAGCACTCACATACACACACAAAATACCCTAATCGTTGGATTCCCCGTGAATCCATATGTCGTCCGATACCCATACGTATCCCACGAGTACCCACGTGACCAACAATTTCTCTATTTGTATTCACCAGTGCCCTATAAGTATACATATATTACACTCGTGTCCTGCAAGTGACCATGTGTCCCTCGGGTGTCCAAGTATTCCCCAAGTATCGGTATGTATCCCACATCTAAAATCAACAAGAGTAACCAAAGAAGTCATTGAAAGCCGAACATAGAAGAGTAGTTCACGATTCGCCACATTAGATCAACAATCACACCGTTGTGTCCAAAATATATCAAGTATGCCTCTCATGCTCTCTATACACCCTCATCATGCGTCTTATTCAATTATTCCATTCAATGAAATCCGGGCATACCATAAAGGCCCCGTGTCATTCCGGGCATACCCATTCGGGCCCCGTGTCATTCCGGGCATACCATATAGGCCCCGTGTCATTCCGGACATACCATATAGGCTCCATGTCATTCCGGGCATACCCCTTTCGGGCCCCGTATCATTCATTCACGTTCTCACTTTCAATTTAAGGTATATAAATCACGTGTTCATGTCACCCATACCCCGTGATGTTAGTCTAAACCACAGGTATCATCAAGTTCGATCAAATAGGTACATAGCGTAAAACACAAGGTTAATCGATCATGGAAACTCAACAATTCTCTAACGGTACAAGCGAGTAGGTCCGGAACAATTATCGGAACAAGAAACGAGGTTCAGAGGATGGTTATACCAAGCAAATGCCCAAGGAAATCAAAAGGAACCACAAAACATGACTTTGGCAAAAAATGGCCATTTGTATATCGATACACTGGGTCCAAAATCTGGACAGCCCCTCTGGTATCGATACAAAGTTGTTTTGTATCAATACAAATCCGTTGCGAGCAGATTTTGAACAATCTCAGTATTTTCGCCATAACATTTCACACCGAACTCCATTTTGGACATATTGTAATCAAAACGTAGGTAATTTGAAGAGCTACAACATTGTAGTTTTACACTTTTCCCAATTCTGCATTGATGTTGCCCAAAAAGTGTGAACAGTAACCTGATCTAACAGATTTTCACCCAAGGCGGGGGATTTCAACCCAAACACAAACGGGATAGTTTAGGTTTAAACTAGAGATGCTAGGCAACAATTAAACATGGAGGGAGGTCAATACCACTCCCAATTTCATCAATCAACAAGCAATTTCGGAATTCAAAGAATCAAAGTTATGAAAACCCACATAAAGAGGGAAAACATGATTTTCAACGAAATTGAAGCCAAGATATGTACAACAAATCACGAACATACAACTAGAGAGAGTAGATTTAGGTCTCCTACCTCTTGATTGAGCTTCAAAATCCAAAGGAAAGTAATTTCTAGATCCCCAAATTCCACCAACCCATTTTTGAGCTTCAAGGTGCGAAAAGAGCAAGTTCTGGGCTTCAAATCATGCGTAGAACAATAATCCAAGGTCAATTTGTGAAGGGGTTTGATGGAGGGAGTGTATTTCGAGCTTGGGGGGTGTTTTAATGGAGGAGAGGAAGAAGAAGAAGAGGGGGAAGAGGGAGGGGACTGATTTTTTTGTCTC
>JAXBDA010009630.1:0-12130 GCA_036023075.1 Gaultheria prostrata
GTCTAGACCCGCGAGATTCCCAGCTCTGAGATTGAATCCTGGCCGTTGGATGAAGGGTCCGGATTTTCTAATATCCGGACGTCCGGATAGGAAGGCTACTTTATATATATATATATATATAATGGTTATCGGACTAGCTATTTCTTGCCAAAGAAGCCACAACCACTTCGACAAAGCTTCAAAGACTTGAATTTAGGGAAATGGGATTCCTGTAGAGCCCTCATTCGCGCTGCATAGTGTATCGCTCGTTCGAGCTGTTCATTTCCACAATCGATGGTTCAGATTCGTAGAAACATTCTTATTGGTGAGAGTGATGGACAGTTGGAGTAGAGGCAATATACTGTGTAGCGCAGATCGCTACAGGTACCCCGATTCCAGAATTTAGCCCAAACCTAGAACCTACCCAGTCAGGTGCAAAAGAAAACCGATGTAATCGCTAAACCGATCTGATCCGGATCGAACCGTTCTATTTGGTTAGGTTATGCGGTTCATTGGTCAGGTTATAGTTCTGAAAAAATAAGAACCAGTAATTATGGTTCGGTTATTGGTTCTCAATTTAAGAACCACGGTTAAAACCGAACCGGACCATATAATGTTAATATATATGTACTATATTTATTCATGTACGTAATTATGTATCATGATTTGGTAAGTTAATATTTTATTCCCTACTTAGATATTATTTAATTATGTCTATTTAGAGAAGAACTTTATTTTGCTAGAAAGTCTTTAATATATTACTATACCTATTTGATCCCACTAATACCCAATTTTCAGTTATAAAAATCTTTTGAGTTCACGTATTGTGAAAAAGTGTTCCAACACTAATCAGATAGAAATCGAAACCGAACCAAAACCGGTACGGTCTTGCGGTTTGGATCTTGATAAATTCTACACATATATTGATTAGGTTTTAGTTCTTAATTTCCTAGAACCGATCGAAATAATCTGGTTACTGAATTTCTAAAGAACCGTGTGCACCTCTAAGCCAGTGCACCACCTAAAGCCCGATAACATTTAAGCAAAATGGAAGGTAGTGAGATAATTGGAAATCCATATCATTAAATTGGAAGTCATCATATACCCATGCCCACTTTATTTGTTTGTTTGGTTTTACCATATCAAAAGATATTTAAACGCAACAAGTATCTTCAACGGTCACAATTAGACTGTCTAAATTATTTGAACTTGTTTAGAAACTGTTATCGTATTCAATAGTACCTAAACACATGAAACTTGTAAAAAGAACATTTATAATCTTCCTGGATAGTGACCGCGAAATTCCCTATTATTATATCATCATGTATGTACGGTATTTAAAAAGAAGATGATGCTGTACAAACAAAAAAATCATGTAAAATTCCAATAGATTGAGGATGGCATTTGATTTTCCTTTTTAAATAACCAAACCAACAGAAGGTATATCATTTTTTTGAAAGGCACAGAAGGTATATCATTAAAAGTTCACGATTTTAAATTTGACATTGCCAGCTCTCTTCATTTTTTTTTAGTATTTTGTAACTGCATGGCCAGCTCATTTCAGATATTGTTTTTCCATATAAAGTGTAATTGTGTAAAAATATTAACTCGTTTTCCTATTAAAGAGAGATTACGGTAATAAATAGTTAGACCGTCATAAACCAGTAAACCTCTGTTCAAACGTCAAGCGGTCCACAAAACTTATAGTAGTATTTTCCAAGACTCCTCAAGCCGTTTCAAATTCAAATGCCGACCCGGTCCGGTTTTACCCTATAACTCGTAACGATTAACCGGTCTCCTCACTGTCCTTGTACATAAACAGCAGTGGCTAGGGTTCAAAAATTTACTTTCCGATTGTTCGACCTTTTGCTATTCCTCCCCCAGGTCTCTCTCTCTCTCTCTCTCTCTACGTATGTATATTTCGTATGAACTGTGTGTGTAGATTCCGAGATACTGTATTCCTAATCTGAATGTGGTTGCAGATTGTCTCTGTTTCATCGAATATGGCCAAAGGTCCTGCACCATTTTCAGATATTGGCAAGCAAGCGAAAGGTATACTACTTCTGACCTTTTCTTGCTTGAATTCTTCATCAATTAGTCTGAGTTAGAGTAATTGGTTGATTTGGATTGCTTGATTGTGGTATGGAAGTCAAAGACCTGCTCAGTTTCTAGCTGAGTGAAGATAGTTTGTACTTCCCTCTCCTAGGAATCCGTCTTTGGTTTTTTGTGCCTTTTCTACTCCTTGAAGCAGTATTTGCCAGAGCTGTCAAATGTAATAAGGCGTATAAAATGTTGTGTGAAGCATGTTTAGTTTGTATTTATTGGTAGTCCTGTGCAGCAATTAGTATTTTGTCGGCGTGATTACCGTTGTGTAGTAGACTAGTGTTTCTGCCATTAAAGATTTGCTGCATATAGAAATCTTTTACTCGTAAATGTGCTACGCCGTCATTGTATCGATTCCCTCTTTTGCTTTTAAAATACACATGTTTAATGTATTATAAATGAGCGATAAAAAAAAATGATGTTACAGATGAATTAATAAGATGACCTTATGCTTACAAACTAGGAAAGAGACTTACTAAGCAGATTTAAGTAGGCTTTGCTTTTTCAATCAAATTCACGCGCTCCCTGCCTCAACGCGCTTTCTTCACTCAAAATCATTCTGGCATTTCAGGAGATCCTGATTCTTTTTTCGTTTTCTTTTTTGTGATTTAGTTTTTTTCTTTTTCTGAACCTTCTTTATGGACATGGGATAATGACTGACTTACTGATATGACATGGACAAATGATTGGATCTGCCATTTTCTAGTTGCGCTTAGTCGAGTGCTTAAGCAAATAAGGGAAGGAGCATACTTTATTGCCTAATCTCCAAATAAGCGAGTTCAGGATCCATTTTTGTTTTCAGTTAGGAATAGTATTCTGTAACTTATTCAGCATTGTTATCCCAAAAAGTGTGTAGATAACATGCGTAGGGTGTCCATTCAGCTGTGGTTGGGACTACTTGGGAGATGGTCCAACCCAAAAATAAATTGTCGGCATGTTCTGTTTTATGGTAATAGAATTTTTGTAACCTTTTAGTGGTTGTACTTGTCTATTGAATTTCTATTTTTGATCAGTATCGTGATTCTTTTCCTTTATTTTGTTTATTATTCGTTGACTCCCCAACCGTACCCTTGAAGGCTTCAACCCTTGTTTTCCTTTTTCTGTTCGGACATACGAGTTTGATGCTTTTGTGATCTAATGCAGGTTCTTTGCACATCACATTCATTCTCTCTCACTGCCAATATGAATTTACAATAAATTTGATTGCTTTGTGCAGACCTATTGACCAAAGATTACAATTTCGACCACAAGTTCACCTTTTCAGTTCCGAGCCCCACTGGGCTGGTATGGTTTGATTTCACTTCTTGCTATATATTTTTTCTTTTGTATTTGCAACTATGGCCATTAATTGGAACTTGCTTCTTGCCTAGCAGCTCAATTGGGTTCTTCAAGATGTCAATTTTGGTGCTTTAACTTGTTATGTCCTTAGTTGCAGGATCCTCCTAGGGAGGTTTTGCTCCTCGCTCCCAAACCTCGCTCCAATCAGATAGAATCGTGCTTGTAATTGGGATGGTTTCCAAAGAAATAAAAGAATAGTTAACAAGCAAGAGAAAATGACATAGTCTAGGGGATAATACTACTTTAATAAGTACTTAGAGATTTGATATAAATTAGAACTAAGATAAAACTTAAAAGGTAAATATGTTTTAGAATATACAGTATTTAAATAAAAATATGGAACTCTCTCATAGGCGCTCATAATTGTAGATTCTTCATACGCACTTGTTTCCCCAGTCCCTCTCCCGTTTCCACCCCCACCCCGACCTGCGCTTTGTGCAACTATGGGCTTACGTCACCTGCAGAAACCAAACTCTGCCCTAACAAAGTGAGCGGTGATACCATGTTATGTTACGAACTCTCCCAAAAGCTTAAGCTGTTAGGAAATGGGCCCAACAATGTATATCAAGCTATCTAACAATTTGTAGGTTCGATATACTTCATTAAGATAAAAATGGCACTAACATTGGCAGAATAATTCAGCCTTTTAAAATCTGCATGAATAGCTACTATTTCCTGACCATCATTGACTTCTTCTTTTGCATAGTTCTGTCCTTTTTTTGCATTTTTTAGGAAGTAGTTTAATGAGAAGTCATTGATTGCTCATGTGCTCCGTGTCGCATGGATGTATAAAGAATTTCCTCCTACACGAGCTGAATATGTGAATGGGTATCCTACTTAATTTTATTTTTTTGTGTGCGGTGTTTTGACCTTTTTAGCTTTGAATTTCTGATTGTCTAGCCTTGTTTTTATACGTTGATGCGGTCCATACGAAGAGGTCAAGGGGCATTTGGTAATTTCATATGGCTGGAAGTTATGGCTGCTTATGGACTGGAAGTGTAGTCCATTGGCCATGAAATGGACCTACTTGCGATATTAACTAGGCATTGGCTGGACCATTAAAGGCTGTGACTTTTCATGAGCCTTGTGACTCTTGGTGTAGGGAAGTTTGACCACATGTTTAATGTGTGCAACCATTAGATATCACATTTATCCTATCTAGCCATCTAGGGAATGGGAATGGGAATAGTCTTTGGCATTAAACACATCTAGGGAATATCTTGTAAATATGAGTAGTCATTTGCATTTAACACATGCTTATGAGTCTATAAATTGATGTACTTCAAAAGTTTTAATGAATGAATGATTAATATGAAAATTTATGCAGCTTTATGCTTTAAGATTGTGTGATGCAATCCCATTCTTTGGTGTGATGCTAAAGAGGCCTTAGGTGTGATACCTTTGGTAACCTAGGTGTGAGACCTAGATCTATCTTCTTAAACCCTTCTTCTTCTTTCTTGTTCACTATTCCCATTAACTGTTCATAGTCCCAAAACAACCACTGTTTTTTTATGTTTTGACAATACTTAGCCCTATTTCAAATCCGTCCTACATGATACGTGGTTTGGTTCTCCAGATAAAATGAAATAAGATGAGAATTTGGGCTGGCGGGGAGGGAAGAGAGAGCACGAACAAATAGAATTGGCATACAAGCCCATATGCATTACGTGTTTACTCCTTATGTTACTTCTTTCATATAAATGTATATAATAGTATGTGAAGCCCATTGAATATTTGAGAAATAGATTCACTTTTACTACCATTTCTGATCATTTAACTGAAGCTTTGGGACTGCACTCTTACTACCATTTTGTTTCTTTTTGAACTGGCCACGATTGTTCATAATGATCGTCATCTGAGGATCTGAACCATTAATAACAATAGTAATCATAGCAACAATAAATAGTGGAGGCGGTTGCATTCAGAACTCCCTATGTTAGTAATCTTTTTAGTTTTTCAAGAGTTGTGATTTCGCTCAACTTCTCTATTTTCCATCTTTGATTTTGTATGGCAGGGACTGACAGCCACTGGTGTAAAGAAGGATCAAATATTTATTGGTGACATAAGTACTCAGTATAAGAATGGAAATACTACTGTGGATGTGAAAGTTGATACCTATTCTAAGGTACAAAGAGAAGATTTTGTCGCTAAACCTTTTAAGCTTTTCCACATAGGTTTTTTTTTTTTGGTAATTTTTGTGTGTTACATGAAATCATCTGCACCAGTACATACCTAAGTTTAGTTATTTTCAGGTATCTACAAAAGTGACGGTGAATGAAATCTTGTCCTCTACCAAAGCAGCATTTAGCTTTGACATACCTGATCACAAGTCTGGGAAGGTCAGTTCTTTACTAACTAGCAGCATGTTAACAAGTTGTGTACATTAACATTGGGAAAGCATCAACTTTTGGAAGTTCGTAGTTTAGCAATCAAAGGAGTATTTAATGAAGAGGAGACTGTGTCCAGAATAGAGTTTCCCTCCTAAAAGTATTCAGTATGTGCTGTTCATCTACAAACCCTATTGTATTGAATCTAGCTGGTATTGCTCCTAGAAAAATCAAGTTATCCGATCATAAATATATTTTATTCCCTTGGATATGACTATGCATATCCCTTATTATTTTGATTATACTGGGTAGAAGCTAGTAAGTTACCGAACTTTTCCTTCTATTTATTTTGTTCTTGTAATTGTAGTTTGCTTGCAAGCTAGGGTAATTTGATTTTGGGAAGTTATGCGCATGTATATCAAATACTTTATTTTTCTATACCGCAGCTGGATGTGCATTATCTTCATGATCATGCGGCCATCAATTCCAGTATTGGCTTGAACCCCGCCCCTCTTTTGGATGTTGCTGCAACACTTGGAGACAAGGATCTTGTTTTGGGTGGTGAAATTGGGTTTGATACTGCCTCTGCTTCATTCACCAAATACAATGCTGGGATTGCTTTTAACAAGCCAGATTTCTCTGCAGCCCTTTTACTGTACGTCTCCGGATCTAATACTTAATGGTTTCTCCTTTTCTTCTGGTAGAATCTGTTTTTTTGTATTGTATTCGGCGAATATAGAATACTCTTCACATATACTTCTTTTTCTATGAATATAAAGTTATACACATTCTGAAAGGATTTACTTATATTATATCATGAAGGTCAACCTAAAATAGGGGACGAGTGTTGGGTCTTTCGCGTTAATGTCTATGGCGCAGGCGTGGTCTACCACATTTACCCCTGGAAAGGGATGAATTGTGATTTGCGTCAATGATTTAGAAGTGTGGAATGCACAGTGTCTCTGTACATGGATTTAAAATGCCAAAATAGAGGTCCTGCTGCATGGTTCTAGACCGAAATTGATTTTAGAGGAGCAATTTTTGGGTTCTTGCAGGATGTGTCACATGACTTGGTATGTAACTTGAATGTTAAAATTGGTTTACCTGACCACATAGTCAGAATAAGATATTTATGCACCATGGTATAGTAATATAGTTGAGCTCTTTTACTTGCACAATCTGTCCTTGTGCATATATAAATAGATATGTTATGCCCATATCTCGTAAGTCCTCGCTTGAGTATTGAGTATTTTACCCAAGTACATCACGTGTAAAAGAGTCTTTGTGATGCAGGTGGTGGTCAGAATGTTGAGTGATGTCATGTTCAAATCTTTTGACTACTCTGATAAGAAAAATTTCTAGCAATGTATATTAGCAGGTAGTAATGACAATAAGAAATAGAAGAATCTTTTGGCAGTCATTTAAGCGGGTGTATGTAAGAGACATACTTTGGTGTATGCTTAGTTCAAAGAAGAAAAAGTTTGTATTTAACTTAGTTGGCAGTCAATTACGAGAATAGAATATAATTTTCCCACTCAGTTTAGCAGAATAGAAGAGACGTGATGTGGAGTAACCTGTTAATCTTTTCCTAGTTTTATTTGGTGCTTCTTGATTGTTCAAATCAACTTCTTAGGCTTCTGACTCTTGTGTTATAGGATGGACAAAGGGAAGGCACTGAAGGCGTCGTACATTCACTCTGTGAACCCGTTGAATGGAACCGTGGTTGCTGCAGAAATGACTCATAGATTCTCCTCATATCAAAATAGTTTTACCATTGGGAGCTCCCATGCAATTGATCCTTCCACCAGAGTAAAAACAAGATTCTCTGACAATGGAAAAGTTGCAATGCTGTGCCAGAGGGAATGGAGGCCGAAGTCTCTGATAACAGTTTCAGCAGAATATGACTCAAAGTCCTCCAACGCATCTCCAAAGCTTGGTCTTGCCCTTGCTCTCAAGCCCTGAAAATGCCCAAATACAGCTCTTTGGTTCAAGAGAGTGCGTTTTTCAGTATAATATTGCTGCAATTATTTACACCGCATGGTGAGGTTTACATTTTAACCACATCATTTGAGAAAAGCTTGAGAAAGCAGGTGTATTGGTAAATTCAATTTAAGAATGGATTTTGGGAAATTGTTCCCAGTTTTGAAGACATTCATACAGCCTCAATTGAAACACATTGTCATTGAAGTTCCGGATGACTTGTAAGCTCATGGTGGTGAGCGTGCCAGAATATGGTGTTGGGACGATGATACTTAATAATCTCTTTTGGGATTCGTGGTTATTTTACCTGAGATTTTGCTGATTGTAATTTTGCCACCCATTTTCTGACCTAATATGTCAGTAGAATGGTTCTTTACTTTCAGTAAGTTGACCTGCCTTTAACTGCATGTTGGATCAGAATTTCAATAATTCAGTTTTTCTTATCAACAGTGTTGAGCATCAGCCGATTGTATGCGACTAGAGGTGCTAATCAAGCCAAACCAACCAAGCACAGTATTGCTCAGGCTTGGCTCGGTTCTGCTCAACTCCTTATTACATGTGTTCAAGTTTGGCTTGAGCTTGAGGACTTTTGGAGACTAGTTGTTCAAGCTCGGCTTGGGTTGTGGAATAAGCAAGTCAATCTCGAGTTTTCAAGCCTAAGCTTAAGTTCGTAAAGTTTTGAGGTTTCCGGCTTGAGTTTGAGCTTAAGCTCATAAAGTTTTGAAATGAAATGGGTTTAAAGCCAGAAGCCCTAAATTTCCTTTAACTCATTGAAAAAATTTGCAATTTCGATACAAAGACTATTGGAAACGTAGTGGTAAAAAATCTTAATGGAAGTCATATCTCTTAATTTTGTGATATTTGTGGATTAACTCCTATCTTTAGAATATTTACGGAATAACCTCAAGTTCATGAGCCTATCGAGCCAAACACCCATATGCTCAGGCTTGGCTTGAATTCATTAACAAACAATGAAAAGTGATTAAGCTTGGCTTATTTTCTAACTTGATGTCTGGTACTCAATCCAGTATTACTCTACATCTAATCCATAAGTGAGAAATTTACATGGACTATATCCTACTTCACAAGTAACTTTGTTGATATGCTGGTGTATGCAAGTATGTAACAACATTTGTGAATAGGAAGTTATCAAAACTTTTTAGGAGTTCATGTTATTGTTACTTCTACACAGAACTACCTCATACACATTTTCCTAGTTCAGCCAATAAAAATAGTCGAGGAAAATGGATGAAAAATATACAATAACAACAATAACAGAACTCATCTAGTTCCCAATCATTGGGGGTATAAGTGGGGGATGATTGGAGATAAACCTAACCTTTGACAATATGCATACAGTGGCTGCTCTCAGAGTACCACTGAAATAGTGGCCCCCCTAAACCTTCAAGAACCGAGGAGCTACAGGGACGTTTTGTTGCAGAACCATAGTCTCAAATCAAAGCCGAAATGCATCAGGGAGAGCAGGCGTAGAGACCCAAATTAATTTCCGTACTCATTATCATGCTTCCTTCATTCATGGTCCAGAACATCTCACTAATGAGCACAATGAAAATGGATAAAAAAAAATAAAAATAAAAATGGATGTGAGTTTCAACAGGAAAGCAATGGCATCGAGAGAAAACAAGTGCTAGGCCCGGAAAGAGTTTGTCAAAACTTCAGCATTGCAATTTTACATACTCCAACACAAAATGTGAAGACTTTTAAAAGCTCCATTTTCATTGCACTAACAGTGGTACATAGGAAGAAGGTGACAGCCGCCAATTTCGATATTCTCTTTCATAAGGAAACTGAAACTTAACAGTATGGCTAGCTTTCATTCACGTCTTATCAAATTTACTTATTTCACTAAGGCAAATTTACAAGACGATTCAGGCATATGGGGCATCCAACCATCTTTCAATCCCCAAAACCCCTTCCCTCACGATTCAAGCAACTGGGGAGCAAAGTATGCCAAATGATTATCATCTTTCAATACCAGAAACCCCTTCTCTCGCAGTCGCAAACTCACGAGACAATTCAGGCAAATGGGGTGCACAAATTTGCCTCCTGTTCGCCTTTGGACATGTTCATCATCACTCACATCCACCAATTTTTTTTCTTCGTTCAACACCTCGTTGTTCCTTGATAAAAAAAGCCTCGAATTGACAAATTTGGCTCATGACAGCCCCAAAACAGGGCAACCCCGCCTCCCGAACGAATACAAACACCCCAAATTCCCAAACCGCATCCTGATACACACTTTTTCCAGTTCAGCAAATAAAAATGGCTGAGGAAAATGGATGTGAGGATAATTTCAACAGGAAAGCAGTGCCATAAAGAGAAAAGCAAGCTCCGGTCCAAATATTAGTAGTATGTCTAGACTTTTGCATTGCAATCCGTACAAATCTAGCACAAGATGTGAAGACTTAGCTCCATTTTCCTTCCACTATGAGAGTAAAATTGGAAGAACGTGATAGCTGCGCATCTTAATTTTTTATTATTTGAAAAGAGAACTGAAACTTAAACAGTTGCATTCCTCCGCAACTTATGCAGAATGATCACAAACTCACAAGACAGATTCAGGGAAATGGGGTACGACTTATGCAGAATGATTATCATCTTTCAATACCAAAAACCCCTTCTCTCGCAATTGCAAATTCACAAGACGATTCAGGCAAATGGGGTGCAAAAACGACACGAATTTGCCTCCTCGTTCGTCTTTGAACATACCCATCATCACCCCCATCGACCAAACTGTTCTCTTCGCTCAACACCTCCTCATCCTTCGACAAAAACAGCCTCGAATTAACACAATTGGCCCACGACAACCCCAAAGCAGGGCAAACACGCCTCCCGGACGTATATAAGCACCCCAAATTCCCAATCCGAAGCCCATTCACCCCGTCATCTGGTCCCACAAAATCAACCACCTGGTTCGTAACCACAACAGCAAGCCGAAACCGATTCGCCAGCGACTTCAACTTGCTCGAAATCTTGAAAAACAGCGACGATCTTCTCTTGAGATCACTCGGAGTATTATCAAACTCCGATCTAAACAAGGCCGCTATAGAATCAATCACAACCAACTTAATTGGCAACTGGGTTTTGGGTGGGTTAGAAAGAGAAAAATCTAGCTGGAGCAATAAGTCGAACAGTTCGTCTGCGGAGTGTACTGGGCGAATAAAAATGCTGTCTAGGGGGTTGTGAAGAGAGGGAAAGGAGTGGGAGAGTTGGCGGAGGCGGCGGAGAGGGAAAGGGAACTCGGAGTGGATGTAGAGAGAGGAGGCGGCGAGAGAGAGGGGGAGTTGGGCGGAGAGGAGGAGTTGGAGGCAGATTTGGGTTTTGCCGCAGCCACTTTCGGAGACGAGTTCAGTGATGGAGTTGCAGGGAAGGCCGCCGTGGAGGAAGCGGTCGAGGATTGGACAGTTGAAGATGCACTTTTGGGCTGGGAGGAGGGGGTGGAGGAGGGTTTCTGGGTTCATGAGAGAGAGAGAGAGAGATTGCAATGTTTGAAATGTGGAAAGCGGCAAACCATTGTGGGCTTATTTTTAAGCCGGTGCTAGGTCAATAAGGGCTGCAAACTTGCCGAACTTTGACGTGGTCATCCTCAAGCTCAAAGTCGGCTCATTTATTATATATGTATTCAAGCTCTATTCCTTTACTGCACTAGCCAGGCTTTCATACTCGAAGTTGACTTGTTTACCAAACGAGTTTAAAACTCGAGACGAGCAGTTCAAACAAACAAATTATTTGCAACCCTAAGAGCAAAGCCAATGCAAATTTTAAAATAGCTATAGCTATTGCTATATTTTGGCACCAAAAAGTGGTTTTTGGTGCTAAAATAGAACCCAGTCTCCAATACTTGGTTCTATTTAAGAACCAAACAGTTCCAAATTTAACTAACTTTCTCACCATCTCATTTTTAATTACGCTTTCAACCCCAATTCAACTATGTACATTATTTTCAACCCCGTGTTTTAACCCCTTTGAGTGTTGTACTACGTTTCCCGTGTTGTGGAAATTAGCTAAATAATTTTAGTTTGAGTGTTGTACTACGTTTCCCGTGTTGTGGAAATTAGTTAAATAAAATGCATTTCAGTAATGCACAAATAAGCTCGGCAATTTGCTTCGTCTTGGTGCACCCTTGCATTCATATTTATAGTGGGTGAGACAAAAAAAACTGATTTAGGAACAAAAGAGCCGTTGGGTGAAAAAAAAATAATTAAAAGAGCCGTTGATTACCGTTGGAATGAAAAAAAAATCAAAAAATAGTTGTTGGGTTAGATTTAGCAGTTGATTAGCCCGTTGGCACACCAATTGGTGTGCATCTTGCAATACCAAATAATTTCTCATGTCTATATCTTCTCCCCAAGCAACGTCTGGTGCTACAGGAGGAACCAATT
>JAXBDA010009631.1:0-12130 GCA_036023075.1 Gaultheria prostrata
CAACTGTTCACGGAAGGACGCGTCCGTCCACAGCGAACAGGTGTAAATGAAAATATGCAACTCTAAATTAAATCAATTTTCATTCATACTTAAATAAAATATTATATCCATAATATTTTTTCCAACAGTGTTGCAGTGACCAATCTACGATGTTAAATCCGGGTAGGAAATTTTTTAGAATTCGTCTTTTGTAAGTTCTCTAGCAAGAGGCAATGTTATCTTCAAATGGTTAGTTTGAGCAACTAATAATGTTAGAGGTAGCAAAAAGTTTGCCCAGAAATTGATCCAAATGAGACTTATTAATCCATTTGTTTTAGCATTTAATGCCTCAAACAAAATAATTTTGTGGCGGAAAAAACGTAATGTTTACCATGTATGTTTCGTGCCAGTTTTGAGTTTGAGTTATAGTTTTAAATTGGCTGCCAAATTTTAAATTTCAAAAACCACGCCATAATTCATACTCCCTCCGTCCCAATTTGTTGGTCCCTTTTCACTATTTGGGACCTCTTAAAAAATCGTTTATATTTTTTAATTTATAATATTTTGTATATCCAATATGGATCTATTTTGATAGATCTCAATTAGTTTTATTATACAAAATTTTTTAAATCCTATTAAACTTTATAGATTGTGAAATATAGACAATTGTTTGAGTGGCACGACTGCCCAAAAGGGTCCAGCAAATTGGGACGGAGGGAGTATGTTTTAATTTGACATATAACGTTGTGGTGAATTGATTTTCATATAGGATAGAACAATTATTTGTAGCTATTATTTGAAGTATGATGAAAATTCATATTGAATTAAGATAAACGTATGATTTTCCTCGAGTAACAGGAAAATGACCTACTTATATGTACAAACTTTTAACCGTGTGTACTGTTATTTTTAAAGTATATACAAAGTGCAGGTATGCAAAAATATCTTTATGCATGTCTCAGATAACTTAAAAATAGTACCAGGGCTATGTTTCTTTTTTGAAATCACAAATTGTGCCTTGAATTGTGTCAATTTTGAGTTTGAATTTTAGTTTTGATTGGGCCACCCAATTTTAGATTTTAAGAATCATGCCATAAATATATTTGAAGCTATTTAATTTATCGCACTGTGGTGACTGATGAGTTGATTTCCTTATAGTTAGAATACTCTTTTGTAACTATTATTCTCTATGATATAAATTCATATCATATTTTGTGTCTAAACATTTAACCGTTTGTACTTGGATTTGTCCCGTGCATAGCACGGGTTATTTGCTAGTTTTGATTATACCCCATAGATATTTTCAACAATATAGGAAAAGTAATCAATTTTAGCTTGAAAGGTTTGAATGGAAAATGTTGGTTACAGATTGGTACAACTGGCTTTAAAGAGAAACGGCTCGTGTTTTTTTTTTGGGGGGGGAGGATACTACACCTTTTTTCTTCTTTTTGATCTGGGAATGATAGTACGCTTGGTACTAGAATTATGGGAACACCTGTATTGCCATATGAAATGAAGCGTTATTTTTTACCACCTCTATCCGGTGTCTGGTAGGGCTTACCTAATGAGTGGGGTTTACAAGTCACAAGTCCACTGGGACAATCTATGAAATGTTAATTTTTCTTGTAATTTTTGTAGCTGAATATATATTCATGGGTTATGCTACAATACACACCCCCTAAAAATTATTCCATATGAGATTTTGTGACTCAAAATATGAGATTTTGTATGAGATTTTGTGACTCAAATATGAGATTTTGTGGCTAAATGTATGAAAGGGCGTACAGTATGCACCTTCATACGGGTAGTCAGAAAATCTCATATAAGTCCACAAAATCTAATATTTAAGTCCACAAAATCTCATATGGTCAAATATGAGATTTTGTGGCACCTTATGCACCCTCATATGACCAGTTACAAAATCTCATATAAAGTCACAAATCTCATATTTGTGCCACAAAATCTCATATGGGTCAAATATGAGATTTAGTGGCACGTTATATGAAACATGTCACATCAATATATATATACGCGATATGTATCACATTCCCACTACAGGACAAAACCTCATATGAGATTTTGTGGCCCTCTATATGAGATCGCGTACGGAGATCGTGCATACCGTACGCAATCTCATATTTGAGCCACAAAATCTTATATTTTGAGTCACAAAATCTCATATGGAATAATCTCATATTTAGGCCACAAAATCTCATATTTTGAGTCACAAAATCTCATATGTAGGGGTGTGTATTGTAGCATTCTTCTATGTTCAGATACTGTCTTTGTTATTGGTTATCGATTAGGAATTTGCAAGCTTTGACAATGTGGTGGGGTTCACAAGGCTTTAATGATGTGGGACTCACAATGCTTTAAAACGATTAACGATGTCTATTGTTGAGTTGTAATTTCACGCGGTTATAATTTGTCACCGAGTACCCAGTTAACGATGTGAGATTCACAAACCTTCTTAAAGAAACTGTGAAATGCTGATGTAGTGAGCAAACAAAATAAGACAGAGAGTATGAGTTTGGGAGTTTAACACGACGTCTGTAACTGAGTAGTAATAATCTATTTTTACTCGGTTGGAATCCATTTTTCAGCTTATAGATTTAGTTCGTTTAAAATCGTAGTTCGATTTTATATCATAGTCGAGATAAGCACAAACTGGCTCGACTATCCGATTATAAAAAAAAAAATGCATAATTCGATTCTAAATCAATTTTGTGATGCTCTAATTTAGATTTGATTTTTAATACTTTTTGTAACGCTCATCTCTAAAAAATACAATTATTCTAAAAGGTGAAATCTACGGTTTCTCTTAGCCCTCCGTCTGGTCATTCCCCATGTCGGCAGCTTTCCTAGCTCCAAAGCTCTCCAAGGTGTAGTACTCCTCATGTTCATCTTGATAGTCTAGCACAATACCTCAAAGTCACAGAGCAACATCGTGGTATTATGTCAAGATCACACAACTGCAACACGTTGAGCGAAAACGCCCCGTAGATAACTCTACCCCAAAACCTTATACCAGCAATTCTAGAATAATATTTTATAGGTAAAAGATTTATAAAAAAAAAACTTCAAACTTTGACCTCAATGTCTCAAACACTCCCAAACTTCACTTATTTTTAGTTAGGCTCCCAAACTACTTTTCCGTTATTCAATCGACCCCCACCGTCCAAATCTGTCACATTGGCTCCGTTAAGTGATGAATCAGACTAACTCCGTTAACTCTATCTCTCTTTCTCTAACAATCTCGGACCCATTTTCCCATCAAGATTGGAAACTACCCTCCACCATTCACCAAAACGGCACAGTTCAGGACTCCTCCCCGCCCCCATCTCCTCCCCTTCCACTGCCTCGTCCAAATTGGCGTCACCCACGCCTTCTCTATCCTGGACGACTTCAACCTCACCCTCCTCGACCACTTCATAGTCATCGCCGAGCCGGGCCTCAACAATGTTGGCTACTGCAACGAACGCAACGTCGTACGACGCTGCCGTTGAACACCAACATTCATTTAGGTATGGAATGGAGTCTTCGGATTTGAAGGTCGGCCGCCAGAGAAATGGCTTTGAGGAATTCCTTGTGGGTAAAGGGATCTTGATCTCCCTAAACCTCCTCCTTCATTCAGAGACGTTGATTCAGAGTTCATGTGTAGGGACTTAACAAGGGACCCATCTTCAAATGCTTCCTCGAGCTTCCCTGAGCTTGTGCTCTTGCAATTTTGCTAAGAATTGATGGGTTCCTCTTTATTTGTTCTGATGAGTGGTGTTTCTGAGCAGCAATAACAGTTCCATTGTGATTGGTATCTGTTGGAACGAATAAAAAGAGTATTTTGGGTTTTGATTGTTGGTCATGGTTGGAAATTTCTGTGGGGGATAGCAAATAGGCGTTCTTGATTATTACACTATTTTTTCATATGCACATGAAGTACAAATCAAGGAACGAATCGAATCTGTGGCATCCTTTAAATCATATTCTTATTCAAGGGGTGAAATTTCCCATTTATATTTCTCTTTTTTTATGCATGTGGAGTTTTTTAACATAGTGCATATGTGGCGCCATGCGTCGAGCCACATGGTTGATTTAACGGCGCCGTTAGTCCAACTCAGCGATTTCTGTTTGAGAGTTGACAGACTTAGACGGTGGGGGGTCGATTGAATAACGGAGCTATAGTTTGGGAGGTTAATTGAAATTAAGTGAAGTTTGGGAGTATTTGAGAAATTGAGGTCAAAGTTTGGGGGTGTTTTTGAATTTTTCCCTATTTTATACAGTAAAAACATGACGAAAGTTTAACAGATAACAGTATTTATACGATGATGCACGTGTCAATGTCAATGCGAATCAGAGTGTATCGCACGTAAAATAAGAAGTGTTTCGTATTATCTTTTAATGTCAGCATTCTTCTTCAAATTTATCAAAGTGTCGACTGTTTTCGACCACCGGACCTACAGTCCATTACACGAAAGTACTGGTTTGTTTACATCTCCTTTCAACTAATGATTAACAATCTTTCTAATCGTGGTCTAGGCTATCTTGTATCACGGATCGCAACAGCATGATACAAGGTCCGTCCACCACGCGCCCCACACGAACATAGTCCAGACCGTCTTGTATCACGGACCGCAACAACCTGATCAAGGTCCATCCACTATGCTGTTTAATTACATGCTGAGCCCTAACCACATTACGGACCGCATCCGCATGAAAGGGGACGCTCAAGTGGCACTGCCGTATTCAATTCTATTCAATAAAACAATCCATTTTCATTCTCATCTCATTTTTCGTCAACAACTATTCATTTTTTCGATAATCATTTCGTGTCGTTTCTTGTAAACTTGTCTCATGAATATGTAACATGTCTCGTAAAACTCATCTCATGAATATCCAACTTTATCGTAAACGTGCTTCAAATCAATGCATCTTTTCTCGTAAAATGTATCATGCAAAATTATGATTTCTCCTACGCAATCCTTTTTGAAAACAAGTCTACGGTTAGTAGAAAACAGTATTAAACAGCTTCGTAGTCACATTTTAGTTCATAAGTTCAAAAACCTGTGCTTCGTGATTATTCCATAAACAATGTGATTTATGAAAGACTAGTCAACTATATGTTTCTTCAAAAACTAATCGGCCATTATAACGACTACGTATTATTGAAAAAGTGATTTTTAGAACTATCGACTATTTTTTTCCCAAAAACCCAGTTAACTTAGTAACGACTAGAAAATTATAAGTAGGAACCCGAGCATTATAACGACTACACAAAAATGATATATACTTAGGAGATAGGGTAACTACTGTAATTCCGAGGGAAAGTCGGAAGAAGCGCAAGCTAGGTTGAATTTCTTCGGACGGCGTAACAACTAGACTTCCGTAAGCACAAACACTTGAACAACTAACTTTTCTACTACTTTAGGATCAGAGGGCGGTTTTGGGTGGTGGAGAGTGGCGGCTATAGGTTGAATATGGAAGAACAAGATTGAGTTTCAAGAGAAAACTCAAGAACAATGGAGAGCTTCTCTCTCTAGAAAACTTCAGAAGTGGTGAGATATTTGGTGCGAGGAAAACAAGTGAGAGCATGACTCTATTTATAGACAAAAGTTGGGCACCCTCCTCCCCTCTCATGGCCGTCCTCCCCCTCCCCCATGTGCTCTCATTCGATGCTCATTTATGAGCCAAGAATAAAATCCTTAGGCCAAATGATGAAGATCTTAGGGTACTTAGAAAGGACAAGGATAATGCCACGAGTACTTGTGATAGTGCCACAAAATTTTAATTGTTCTCTCTATTTTACCCTCATTTGGGACTGAAGAGCTCCTTTCACCCTCATTTGTCATCTTCTTCTTCTTCTTCTTCTTTTTCTCCTCCTCATCCTCTTCTCTCTCTCTCGCGCCCACTCTTCTCCCCATCTTTCTTTGATCTCACCCACTGGCATGAATCTCAAAATAGCGAAAACTCTCTGCTAGATCCCCTCCCCAGCCCGACCCTGGCCACCCACCACCGTCCGAACTCCCAACCCAATTGTTGTTGTGATCCATGTATTCAGTTTGGCCCTCCTAGATAATAACTCAATCCCTCACACATGATCTGTGTTTCATATGCAAAAGTAGATTGGAAAGAATCCGTACTTCGGTTTTTCCGCCCAAAAATGTCAACCATGTATTCCTCTATTAATTAATCTACAAAAAATTATAAAAACCCACGTCCAATAGATTAAGTCTACAAGATGAAGAAGACGAGGCTGAAACAGAGAACCACACCAAAAAAAATTACCATTACAGTCCTTTTTGCAATTTTGCTCTATTCGACGTTTTCGTTTGATTTCAAACGCAATTGACGGCCATCCAAAGAATTGAAGAAGGCTGATGATGACCAGGTCTTCTAGTATTCTACCATAAGGGTGTACATCTCTTTTCAATGGCCATCTAGTTAATGTCGGCATATATAGAGAAACAGAGAGATTGGTTGAGATAAGGAGACGAGCAGAGAAGACGTCAGTTTGGAGAGAGAGAGAGAGAGAGTAGAAAGTGTAAAGAAGAAATAAATGGGAAAGCGAGAAACATAGTACTTGAGGGTAAAATTGACAAAAGGAGAACCCAGTCGTGGCATTAGAGAAACCAGTCGTGGCATTATCCTCTTCCACTTAGAAATCTTAGGTATATTCTCCAAATCTTGGAGTTTTTAATGCTAGAATCTTGAGGGAAAATTAGTAGACTATTTAGGGTTTAGGGTGTGCATGGCCAACTTTGTTTTAGGGGATTTTGGGTACTGGTAATACATGTATAAGTATGTACAAATAAACATAAGCCAATTAAAATATTTTTTCAATAGAACATCGTAGCAAACTATGCATATCTATTTGAGCTTACCTCACAATATGCCACATTCATGATAAACGACCAATCTAAACTCGACACCCGTGTCCCATATGATGACATGTCTTAAAATATTACATTCTTTCTAAAAGGTAAAGTTTTATAATACTTCAAGACCCTTCATTCTATACTCTCACTATGTCATGCACATCAAACACTCCATCTCATGCTCCAAAGCAGTACCTGAAAACATTTAGGGGTGAGCAGTCACTTCGCCCAGTAGGAATCCCCTTACAAAAAAAATCCAAATGCATGAAGGATATAATAAGAATAATGCATGATGTACAACTGATATTCACAAATAAAATTCAAGGCACTTTATCTTAACATAATACCAAGATAACTTTTCACACACCGTCTACTCATATCTACACGACCAAAACTTAAAAACTATTAACCCTCGAACTTTCCAAGCCGCATGACTTCCCGTAATATTGTCATTCAATAATTCTTTGTACGTTCTCTTGAAGTCTAATTAATAGGGTCCAACAACCCTCATAAAACTTTCTCTACTATACAGTAAGATCCACATTAACAACTACCTGTTTCCTTCTTTTGTTCTTAATCATTCCATTAATAACGATTCTCAACAACCAACATCAAGGGAACTGGATCCCTTAGCCAAGTCTCCTGGGCCTAGTTAATCCCAACCGAGATTCACAAGTTCATTGTCTTTTGCATACACAGAAATATTCAGACATCCTCTTTAGAGCATATAAAACGTATTCAATAACTCACACAATTCAATATCGCGTATCCAACAAGTAATCTTTACCAAGCGTCCGTCACGTGTTCAAGCATTTCACAAGAAGTCGAGCATTCCAAATACTCACATACACGCATCCACGTAGTCCCCATGTATCCAAGTGTTCCTCAAGTATTCGAGTTTCTCGCGTGTGTCCATGAGTTTCCCAACTACTTATTATGTGTCTCTTGTATTTCACAAACACCCATGTATACCACAATTTCTCATGTGTCCAACAATTACCCCATAAAATATTTACCCACGTCCCACAAGTGTACATGTATCCCTCATGTGTCCAAGTATTTCACAAGTGTCCATCGTTCAACATAATGTTTTGCATACAATCACAATGATATCCATGGAACCCATATAACTCTCAAATACCATCATTATGGTTCTCTAGAGACTCAACACAAAATAAATGAATGAGCAAGGCGAAAGTGAAAATGGAAATCACAAGACAATGTTCAATACATACTAGAATTCTCAAAGTGAGAAACACTTTACTAAGTACCAAGGATCCTTTCGGTTCAACTTATGTACCTGATACGTTCCCAATTTCTGTTCGGTCAAACACAACTAAATCGTCACGTTACCATTTCATCATCATTATATGTTTTAGTGATTCCTAGTGACTCACGTGGAAGTGGTCCTAGTATAGTTCCAGGCATCGAGTGACCCGATGTAATTCAATCTCATTCCGGGCATCGAGTGACCTCGTGTCCATCATTGTCATTCCGGGCGTCGAGTGACCCCGGGTCCATTATTATCATTTTGGGCATCTAGTGACCCCATGTCCATCATTTCAAACATTTATTTGTATCAAATATCAACATATGTATCCATAACGTGTCCAAAATAGCATCTTTAACCTTTGTGTCCCACTTCTATTAATCTTCCGTGCCAACGCACGTCAATTTCACATAGATATACAGGGTCATCTACTTCACTTTCCGGGTCATAGTCGGAAGGGTCGTC
Source organism: Gaultheria prostrata (assembly GCA_036023075.1). Classification (NCBI taxonomy): domain Eukaryota; kingdom Viridiplantae; phylum Streptophyta; class Magnoliopsida; order Ericales; family Ericaceae; genus Gaultheria; species Gaultheria prostrata. The sequence continues at coordinate 8,584 of JAXBDA010009631.1, forward strand.
CTTTGGTTTTTGCTCAGGGGCTTATTATTCCATTTTTATCGCCTCATAGTTGGCCAACCACTCATTGACATCGAAACCGAGTGGCACCTCTCCTTCTTCTAACTCGTCTTTTTCTGTATCCTCATCTTCGTCTTCAAATTCCAGGTTAGACATATACCGATCATCTTCTTTATGTTCCTTCTCACTGTTAGTGTCACCCAAGTAGGTCATAGAGGTAATGCTCTATGCTGCTGAGCATAGGCTGTTAGGCAGGGGAAAATGCTCATATAGCTAAAAATTGGTTCCTATCGGTGTTTACCCAATTTACCCGAGGTCGAGGGTTTAAACATAAAAGTGCACAAACTACCCTGAAAACTGCATAAACAACCCTGAAAATTTCATATGCATAACCCACACCTAACCTGTAGGGCAAATCCTACAAATGCAGGCTACCAAACTGCATGTGTAAACTCAGAAAACTACATAAACTACCCAGAAAACTGCATATGCACAACCCGCACCTAACGTGCAAGGTACACCCTGTAAATGCAGGCTACCAAACTGCATGTGTAAACTCAGAAAACTGCACATAATAACCCAGATAAACTGCATGGCTTAACCTAGAAAAACTGCCAAAACAACCCTGAAATGTTCTTGTAATGACAACTCAGAAAACTGCAACTCAAAAAAGCTGCATGCAAACTAAAAATCTGCAAGTAATAACCCATAAAGTGCATCAAGTACCTAGATAACTGCATGTAGCAGAAACCTCAAAAAAACTCAAAAAACTGCATATAAACTCCCATAAACAGCAGAATCAACTCCTAAAACCCACATAAAACAGCACGCTATGAAAACACAGGAAATAGCATGGTATGACCCTGCAACATGCAGCATGCAGAAACTCAGAAAATTGCATAAATTTCCCGAAATATCATCATTGCCAACAAAACATCATGGTAAACCCAAAAAACTGAAATTAGACAGTATGGTCAACCCAAAGAAATGCAGGTTAAGTTTGCCCAGAATACTACATATATACATGTACCAAACCGCAAGAAAACTGCATATAACAACTCAGAAAATTGCAGCCATCATCTGATGAAAATCTGCAGTGTAAACCCTACAAATTACAGGCTACCACACTGCCAGAACCGTATCCAGAAACTACAAATTAAACACAGATTTTGCTTTAATTGTTGATTTGCCCTTATTTCAGAGACAAGCTACAAACACACACACCCATTTAGGCTCAGAATATCATCATTGCCAACCATTACCCTGTCCAACCTGCATAAACTCAACAGAAAATGCTGCATAAACTCAAGTAATTTCAGAGTTCATTTATGATGTTGCCCTTATTTCTGAGATTGCACACAAACACACACACCCTTTTGGCATCAATGTTTCATCATTGCAAACACAACATCATGGTCAACCTAGAAAACTGAAATTAAAAAGTATGGTCAACCCATATAACTGCCACAGATAATGTGGGCTCAAAATTTGTGTATACCTGCATGCAACTTAAGTGGCCATTAAGACCATCATAAGCTAGCAACACAAGTAGAAATTACATATACAATTTCATCATTGCCTAAGCAATACATGTTATAATTTAAATACCATCATAATTGCCCAATATGATCATCATCATTGCCTTAATGTCAAAATATACAACTTAGTGGTTGCCCAATTGTCAAAATATACCAGTTAGAGTACCAAATCATCATTGCCAAAGCAATGCTCAAGTACTAAATCATCATCGCCCATAATACATGTTCAGATGTTTAAAAGGGATTAATGTCAAAAACTACATCATTGCCAAATACCACCATCATTGTCAAAATAAACTTAGTTATAGTCACACATCACTACGGGGTGTCCCTATAAAGTTTTCCCTCCAATACCCTCATCACCCAATGAAGTTTGACCTCGTCCGGTAAGCCATAGAACGTGTCCACCTTTTCTTCAGCATGGCAAATTTTTTCGTTGATCACAAACTATCATCCATGTCTAGGTCAAGCTTCAATAGCTCATTAACACGCCGCTTCTTTTGGCAGAGAGTTCCTTCTCATACCCTACACCATCTGCAAGCTTTTCCATCACCACATTGCTTTCTTCAAGGCCTCATGCAATGCCACATTTTTGGTGACCTTTGGCTTCCTCTTTGGTGGTTTCTCCCCAGGATTGACACTTGTTGAAGTTGTGGCATTCACACTTATTGGAGTGGTGGGATTGGCGGTCTCAGAATCACATGATAGATCCACATAGCTTTGACTCGGTACGAATATGGGGTCACCATTTTCAAACCTTGGAATATACCTCAGTTCTAAGTCATTAAGGTTAGTGGTTTCAATGGGGTCATCATCAAAGGGAATGTCAGATGGATCCTCCGCAATTTCACAGTAGCCCTATCCTTCCCAAACAAGATTTGCCAACTTTCGAACATTGGGAAATGCTTCCCATTCATCCCTTTGGCCTTTGTATAGATCTACACATGTTCAATTGCATAAATTACGTGGGTGGCCTCTTCTTAAATTAAACAAACTTGGAACAAACTTGTCATGATAAATTGAAAGAGGAGAGATGAGGAGGGACCATGACTACATCTAAGGGTGTTTTTTATATCCACCCTCAACTCTCCCACCCAAACATGGCCTTAATAACCGTTTTGTTTTTATTATCAGCATCCATTAAATAAGCGTTCAAGAGGTAAACATTTTTGTTAAGCATCCACAATCTTTTGTTTTTATTTTTATTTTTATTGACAGAATGATTTTGTAGTTTAAACTAATAACAAACTTATTTAGCAAATTTTATTTTACTTGTTTCTAGATACGGGGATTATGGAAACACCCATCGATTGAAGAACTACATTTTTTACTACCTCTCTTCTTCAGCGGTAGAACTTATGTGATGATGTTGGGACAACGGCAGAGCCAGCGGTAATTGGCAATGGGCCAATTTGTGTATATAATTTTTTTTCGTGCTAAGTAATGGGGAAAAAACACACTGAAATGCTAAACCTCAATAAGGGGTCTTCAAGCAGTAAAAATCTATAATTCCAAGAGGAAAAAAGATGCAATTTAAGACATTAATCAATCTTTTCCCAAATTCATTTAGGTTTAGGGTGGTGTATGGGATTTTGTTTCACCTGATAATAGTGTTGTGGACGCTAGTTTTGTGCCACTGTAGAGGATTAGTGATTTAGACAGTTTTGCGAGATCTTTAGAGCGGTGGTAATGGTATGACCTAATAAAGTTCCTTCATTTTTCAACGGCAATAGACATAGCTTCATAAAATTGTATAATTTTCTCTTCTTCTTTTTTTGGGTAAATCACCTAGACACCCCCTATACTATACGAAATGGAAGAAGACACCCCATAAACTAAATAAACCTACGACGACAGCCCCTCAACTATCGAAAAAGTTTAAAACCCCTAACTTCGTTAAAAAAGACTACTTAAAGACATTTATGCCCCCATGTATAAATCCCCTGTAGTTCTCTCTCTCCTCCTTCTCCTGTGCAACAACGTACCTTCTCTTCATCTCTCTCGTTTTACCG
>JAXBDA010009633.1:0-12125 GCA_036023075.1 Gaultheria prostrata
TGTCTAAAACAAAGCTAACTCATTGGCTTACTGTTATTAGTCAAAGTATTGGCGTATACTATTTTTCCTATTTTTTTTCGCATAGGTGCGCCTCACTTCAAAAAGGCGCGCGCCTCGCCTCTCGCCTCTCGCCTTAGTCCCCACGAGACTTTGCGCCTCGGTGCGCCTTTCGCCTTTGACAACTATGTCTGTACTAGTCCGCCTGCATTTACTCCCTGTTTTGTATCTTCTCGTATTCTTTGTTGACATGGTTCTTCTTCCCTCAGCTTCGTTGGATGTTTTGAATCTCCTGTCTAAGATGGGATTGCAGATGGGGGAGTTGGATATGTGGTTGTCGACTTGACAATGCCTATATCTTTGTGCTATAATATTTTATATAATGAATTAATAGGTTTTCAATGATTCTACTATCAGTGACATTAATAATTCTTGGTTTAATAAATAAAAAATGGATAGGATGGACTCTTTATAAAATATTCCTACTTAGGGACTACACTGAGAGAAAATAAAGAGAGTAACTGCACTAAGGCAAATTTGACAGCATCCGATTTTGTACAGTTAATCTTAGCAGACGCTTTTGGTGCATTCTCCTTCATGAAGATGGCATCAAGTCGATGTGGGACTTGAGGAATAGAATACGGGTATTTCTTTGGAGAGGAATAACAGTTTGGAATAACGGCTCTCTCTCTCTCTCTCTCTCTCTCTCTCAGATTGACACCACATATTTTCTCCCTCTCTCTCAGATTGACACCATATATTTTCCACTGCCCTACATTCCTTTTCCGACAAACTGTTTCGATGTAGGAATCTCATAACAAAGAGAAATAGCAGACATGGTAAGCACAAAATATTGACCCACAGAAACTCCAATGTCATATGTTGTTAGTTCTTAAACGTGTTTATTTGGGTACTATTACTATCTTCTTCACCATGTCGTTAGAATATTTCATTTGCAGGAAAAAAAGATGATAATGTCCATTATTTCAGTCGTTGGATTATATTTGTGCAAAGTTGATTCAGAAGCTAAGCATGCGGAATACATATAATGTCCAAAGGGGAGCCAACCAAAGTAATTTAAACGGAAAATTACCTGTAGGTCACATTTTGGAAACTTAATTACAACTAGGTCAAGGGTTGAAACTTAATTATCACTAGATCAAGTTTTTTTTTTTGAAAACTGAAACAACCACGCGCATTATTCCTGGGTCAACTTTTTTGGGGGTTTAGGCACTAGGGTATCATAGGGTTTTAGAAGTTTAGGCACTTTCATAGGATTTTGGGGGTTTAGACACTTTCATACGGTTTGGGGGTTTAGGCACTTTTGGTCTAGGGTTTAGGCACTTTGAATTTAAGCACTTTGAAAGAAAAAAGTAAAAAAACCCAACTTGACCTGGTGGGAATTATTTTCTCAAAAGTGGACTTAGTGGTAATTGTCCCTAATTTAAATGTATGGTTGAAGTTGGATTCCATTGTGGACCCACATGCAGCACAAGAATTCTGAGTTATTTTGATCGTCTAAGTTTACCGTTTAGCTAGTAGCTGGGGTTGAATGTGTGACTCAGCGAAATGATCATTTCAATTGTGATTGTTTATGGCAAGTAATGGGGTTTGACTAAACTTGTAAAAAATTTGGTCTGCCAGTTGGCCGACTAAGGAAATTTTGGAAAAAGACAAATTCTCTTTTAATAACAAATATGCAGCAATAGATTATAAATAAGAGGCTAGGGTTGTGCTTGAAAAGGGAACTACGAGAAGCACAGCTGCGGCCAGAACAACAGAGGTTTGGCATTCGATCACGGCTGGGAATGGAACAAGAATAAATAAAGCATTAAACATCTTCTCATATTTTGTAAGACTTATTTTCTTCAATGGAGTTTGTTTATATCATGAGTACATAACTTGACTCCATCAGTGGCTAAACACTTAAAACTAGGGTTGAGGATGAAACCTCATGAATTGGATTGATTGATCTTATGCATGTGATTTTTCCTACATGCGTTCATTGTTTATTGTTCTTGGCTTATTAATGATTAATCAATATGCATGAAACTCGGATATGAATTTAATCGGAATGGGGTTTTTCTCGTGATTTGAGATCATTCTATTAATCGAATTGCTTCGCTCATTAAAGTCGATATTTAAGTATGGGGTATATGCTACGATTTGATTTATGCAGATGCAGTTGATGATTTTCATATTTCCACTAGATAGTGCTAAGTTATGTTAAGTTGGGGTTTTACTACTTGTCATGTATAGCCCTATTATTTATTATTTATTATTTAGTCTCTCTCCATCCCATTCCCCCCCCTGCGATAGTTTACAGATAGCATAATATCATCCACGCTGATTAAGATTAACCTCAACAATCATTGTATAACATTAATTGATATATATTTAGGGGTGAGGATTCCAAAACCTTGGTTATTTTCTCAACCCGTGATCTCTACCTACTACTCTTGTTCAACAGTCAAGTGCTAATTTATTTCATGATTGTTTCCTTGGTTTTTAGTTGACAAAACAATCACACTTTTGTTATAGGTTAGGGTTCAATCACTTTAGGTTATTTAATTTTCCTATAAAAAGCACAAGTCCATGTGGGTTCGGCCTTGCTCTTTGCATAACTATACTTCGATACGATTCGTGCGCTTGTGAGTACATTAAATTTCACAACATTACACAAAAAGTATTATATGTCCTGGAAATCCATGAAATACTCGGAGAAATTAATCCCAAGCAACAATAGTGGAGACTTGAGCCCTGTGAAATAAAACATTAAATTTCAACCAAGCAACTTCACTTGATGCCAATGTATTACACTTAGCAGGCTCAACCCTTGTCCGACTGGCAAGTATTTTAACATCGCGGGGTCAATAAAACATTACCGAAAGATAATACTTAACGGATAAGCTGAGAAGAACATCTAACTTGTAATAGGGTAAAAATTGATATAACCCAGATTCTATTGCATACCAAATACTAGGATATGTACCTGCGAATAATGCTATACAGCTCTGGCCTTGCTTTCATCCAGTCAGCAAAACTGACTCGATCAGGGGACCTAGCATGAAGTGCTGCTCTCTCTGTATGGAGGTAGACAGCAAAGCATATAAGGAAGTAATATCTTTCCAAGTACTCCACAAAAAAGGAAAGTGAGGCCTCCCTCTTCATCTCATCTGGTTGACGCATAATGCTATTGCGATAAGTGGCAATAGCTTCACGTAAGTTCTGTAACTTGATCCACAACAAATGAATTAATGCTTTGGAAGTCCAAAAACACATGGAAAACAAAAAATCATGGACACAAGTCAATGAGAAGGCGTCCTTAGGAAGAAAAAATAGAAGCTTTAAAAGGTAACCACAATGTGCCTCTGGTTCGTAGAAGCTTTGGAAGTGACTATCGTGACCCTAAAGCTCTGGTTTGTAGGATTCTATCAGACAAACTTCCATGAAAAGAACACCAAGATCTTAATTCTATATGTAAGTGATTAGGCATATAGATAGCTATACCTGCATGGAAGCACATTTATCAATGACTTTGTCCACTTGTCTTTTGCCTTCAACACCGCCCTACATGCAAACTAGAACCAATAAAAAAATTCCAAAAAAAACAGTGGAATTTAATGAAAATTAAGTAATTGGACAATCCCTTCATTCTACTACCTCTAACACCCGAATCAAGCTTCGAATAACAACATACTCTCCTCTACGAATTGCCTCCTCTGAGTTAGGCAAATTATCAGCAATGCTGGAACCAGAGTTGGAGACCTTTCCGATCGAATTGGTCCTTGGAATACCTATTTTACACACAGGTCAGATGACAGAAGGAGAGATTCTGAATACTTGAGAATTGAAATGCTATGAGATTTAGAAGGGTAGTTCTTCCAGACATACACAATAGCAGAAGATAACTAGAGGACCTTTTGGGCTTCCACCCATTAAAAATCAGAAAACAGAAAGTTAGAACTTTAATTCTACAAAAGTATTTTGATATTTGACATTACTAGCTTTGTCACATGGATGCCACATCTATGAGGGCCATTCTCTAAAGCTGGATGATATCCCATTATGTATATTACGGTGATATAAAATAGTATTTGTATTCTATGCCATTCTCTAAAGCTGGATTTGTATGTATATACACTCTCAAGGGTTAAGGTAATCCAACAATCTCAGTCACAGGATAAGGTAGGCCATGCTCGAGGCTGGGCATAAGTGAGGTCAACGGTAGCAATGGCACCTTGAACCCTGGTGGGACAAGGTGTTGTAAGGGGGAGAGCAATAAACATGTGCCAAAAGGAAGGAAGAGATTAAGCAAAGAGCGGCCTTTTGTCAACTCTTCCTTAGAGGGATTGAGGAGAGGGCGACATATCCCAGTCTTGCAATTAACTTGTTGCTATAGCAAAGTGACCACTCCCTAGCGGAGTCACCAAGAATGAGGAAGGAGTTTGAGGAGGGAGAGAGAAGTTATATGTACAGAGAAAGAGCCTTGCAAAAGCTCTGAAAACTGGGATGGGTCGATGGGGTCTATCAAGAGGAACAACAAACAGATCCCGAGTGAGAAGTTCTTTATTGGGGTCTTGGCTTGAGACTCTAATGGATCCCAATGTCAAATTATGAGTAGATCAAGTAGAGTTGCTTCCTAGTCTTGACATTTGTCAAGTATCGTTGCTTGCTTGGCAAACTAAACCATCATGTCGTTAGCATAATGAGTCAGTTAATGTCCGCTCCCTGTCTTCGGCATTGAGAAGTTTTTCATAGAATTGTTAAGTATCTCAGAGCCCATACAGGACGTGGTTTATTTCAAGGTGCTATTGGACATTTGCGTGTTGAGACTTCTACTAATTCAGATTGGGCAAAAGGACCATCTGACAATAGATAGAACCTTCCTTGGTGGAAATCTTGTCACTTGGAAGCGTGAGAAACAGACGGTTATTGCACTGTCTAAGCAGAGTAGAGGCAGAATATACAACCATGGCTCACACTACATGTGGGATTGTGTGGGTGCGATAATTTCTTGAAGAAATAAGGGTTTCGTGTGCAGTTAGTTGCCTATGAATCTGTATTGTGGGGAATGGAACTGGCCCTACAGATCCCCATAATGGATCTCATCATATACGGAGACTCGGAACTCGTAATCAAAGAGTTGCGAGGGGAATATGTGGTACGGAAAAGAGCGCTGCACAAATACCATCAAAGAGCAATTACTCGCGCAATTCGATAAAGATCAGACATGTTACAAGATCAGTTAATGCACAAGCCGCTGCCTTAGACCGACTTATTTGGGGTCATCTCTTTTTCTTTTTAGTTCCCCCCTTTTGAGGCGGGTTTCCGCTCTTGTTCGGGCTTCCCCCCTTTTGAATCCTCACTTTTGGCTATTGCTGACTTACGGTTAAAGACCTTTCCTATAGGGGATTGTCGCACTCCCTATCAGGACCTCAGGCACTAAAGCAACTACAGCTATGACAGCTACTACTTCTAGTACTACTCATTTACTGACGGATCTCACTTCAAAAGAGCTTGTTGAGGATAGATACAAGTCTTGTGAATCAATGGATGATGGGTTCTCTCCAAAGGTAGAGGGGGCTACAAGCATCAACTAAGTCTCCTGAAGAGGGATAGGCTCTTGTCAAGCTTCCAGTCCTTATTCATACCAGTTCAAGTATCGCTACTGGGAGAACTGCAAACGTCGTGAAGGATTGCTGCTAGCGCTTTACTAATAAGATAGAACCCATAAATGACGTAGGAGCTGGGAACGAGCCGGATTTGACTACCAGTCAATACTTTATTTGGTGTCCTTAATGTTTTTCAAAGTACCACAGGTTCAGGAACTGCGGGCTGATTCTGAACTGGGTCTACAGGTCTGCTTCAGTCCACGCCAATCCTTCTTTTTCTCATCCATCTACGACTACTGCTTGTGCAGATATCCTTCCTTCTTTGTGAGTTGAAAAGCTTCCTACCCAAGTGCAAGTAAGCGCTTGTCAGCCTATTTCTATTGACCGAATCCCTATTCCCTTGCTTCAATCTTAAATAGCTCGATGCTTCCCTTCTTTGTATGAACCCTCTTGAAGTGGCTCACTTGAAACCCTTATGGTCGGATCATAAATGAAAGAGTTTTAGGGCAGCGTGTTGTCCTTCTGGGGCTCTTGGTAAGTTTGGGAGGCTTTATAATGTAGCTTGTGCGAAGCCCCTCCAGTTGCAGTTCAAAGTGTTTCTTTCTCAGTCTTGCAAGTCGACAAAATCTCCGGCTTTGATCTGATAGTTTTTCTTTCTGCTCTGTTCTCGATGGTCAAGCTCTATCTCCTCTGACTCCTTCACGTGCTCTAAAGGTAAGTTCAGTAAAGCTGTCAGGAAAGCCCACAGAAGGAAATCCGATTCGGTAAGACTTGATCTGAATCGTAGTTCAGATTCAAGTCGGTTCAGTGAGGGCGACCGCGAAAGTCACCGAACCTTCCGTTTTTCCCATATTAAAAAAAGGCGTGGGAGCACGTTGCAGATGTCCAGGGCAGACACGACTTCTTCTAAGCAGGGGCGGAGCCAGGATTTTAGAGAAGGGGGGTCAAAATCTACCAACTACCAAATACCCAATATAGGCTGGGGCAAAAAAAAGAAAAGAAAATGGTGGTCAATTAGCAATTTTTTGGTGTGTATTAGTAATATCCCTATACAAATTTTTGCTTCAGGGTGGTCAATTGACCACTGTTTTATTCACCTCCCTCCGCCCCTGCTTCTAAGGCTAGAAGACCACTGGAAGACACCCGGGACCAAAGCATGTCGTGAAAGAAGCACACTGGGCGGGCGTGCTTCGACCGTGTCTCCGGGGCATAGTTGAATGTAGATATAATGAACGCGAGGTGCAGTATACCAGGCCGAGAAACCTGGGCAACCACTCCCCTATGTGCCAATCGCTAGCGCATCCATAGCCCCAGCGCCCAGCTCAGCTGGAGAGGCCTAGCCTGATCTGAGAAGTGCGTCTTCGGTTTGGATAGACTTCATTCAAGAACGCCGCCGCCCCTGGAATCAATAAGAAAACAAGAGCTAAGTTTCAGATCAGTGAATAAACCAAAACGAAAGAAGAGACGTTTCTCGCTCGGCGCCTAAAGCGCACTATGAACCGGTGAACCACGCGAGCTGGTTAGATGCGTGGGACAGAGGGTTCGTAGTACCTGCTAGCGCAGCTATGCAGTGGAAGGGAAGGAGCCTAAATTGACCCCCGCCTGATCAAGTACCAGTTGCGAAAGCCAACAAGCTCAAACATGAACAGTTACTTGGCGAGCTAGTTGCATCTCTTGCTCCCTCGTCGGAAGCCGGTTAGCTTCCTCGTCCGAAGATAAGGCAGGGACTGACATCTGCTTGAGATAATCAGAAAGTAAACGATTGTTAAGCCAGGCCGCCACCCTTCCCTATCTATTCTCTCTGATCCCATATCTGTTAGGTAAGGGCTCTATTGTCTATGGTCTCTATCCTCAATCCGATCTGTCTCCCTTGGCTAACGCCCATTCTTGTCTTAGCCTATGTATCCCCCATGTCCCATTTCTTTGAGTACGACAAGTCCCAAGCTTCCGTCCCCACTAGTCTTTCCTTTGCTTTCCCGTAAGCTCTTCTAAGTCTGAGAGCGAAGTGTATTGTTGACGTTTCTGCTTTTTTTTTAGAGTTAATACTCTTAAGTCTGGCCTTACTCTTAAAGCTGCTTTTAGTCGCTTTCCTTGCTTACTGCACTCTCTTAGTTAATTGAGTAGGGGTACTCCCTGCTTCTTTTGTAGCCATCTTGTCCGTCCCTCTGGTTCTCTTTCTGTTGACAGTCCTTTCTGCTGATTCCTTTAGCTACTTGCCCTTCGGTTTCGAGCAATAAATACGGAATTCGAGTAATCAAGCAACGATTCACATTGCATCTAGTGTTTCTTGAAAAGACTAAGCATATTAAAGTCGATTGTCATCTTGCTCGAGAAAAGTTGGTTGGTGGTATGATCGCTACTCCCTTTGTGTCTAGAGCCGCTCAATTAGCTGACATGTTTACTAAATTGTCATTTAGGTCACAGTTAGAGTTATTACGTAACAAAATGGAAATGTGTCATAATTATTCTCCAGCTTGAGCGGGAGTGTTAGGATTTAGTATTAATAAGCGAGGGTGTTATGGTCATTTTAATTTATACTCTCCACTATATATCTCAATAACACGTGTGCTACGCTTAATTGAAAACCCAAAACACTTTTTCCATCTTTAACAGTGTGGATTCCATAGTACCCCTTCATATTCAAATGCTTTGAACTAGTTTATGGGTTATTTGGAGAGTCCTATTGTTAGAATAATATTAGGAAATATTATGTTGCCATGTTTTTTTAGGTTTTATTATTGTGTTTCATGTTTAGACTACTAGGCTATTATTGGTGTTTCCTAGTTAGAATATGTTTTTTCTTATGCAGGTTTTCCTAAGTTTTTAAGGCTTTTTAGTCACCAATTGTGTAGCCTATATAAAGGCATGTTAGGGTTTCGTTTTAGACATATCATGAAAGCAAGTTTCTTGTGAATTCATTTTTCTAACAGCTATTTGAATGGAACTTTGGGCAAATTGGATGAAGAGAAATGCAAAGAACTCTAGAGAAAAAGTTTGACGACTCAAGGTATAGGGAACCCATGGATGTAACTAGACCTCTTTTAAAGTATCAGTTTCTCCAAGTTTTAAAGACGCCCTTGATTCTTATTCGCAGATTGGAGAGCTCCATGGGATTTCTAATTCTGACACCTTTTGTCCCTTTTCTTGGAGGATATCTTGTCCTCCTCTTGTGTACTATCTAGTCCTATCAAATCGTCAAATTTCCTTTTTCCCGATCATAAAAGTATCTTCATTTGATTCTTCTAAGTTTAAACCCTTCAACAATAATCAGTCTATGCAACCCATTTGCCGCAAAACACATTGAGTCTCAATTTTCTCCATTTCTCCTCTATCTATTCTTAGATAAAATGCCTCAACAGATAAGATCAAATATTCAATTTTACATGGAGAGAAGGCTTAGGAATGCAAACAAACCTTATGAGAAGGCTCGTCCTAATCCTAGCAGATTGGGACAATCCTTAATATAGCAAGATTTATCCCACATCAAAATCATAAGCTTGAGGCAAATACTAAAAGCAAAAAATGATACCAGATGCTCCAATTCGATTAAGGTAAACCAGTGTAGCGATCACCATCCCAGTCGTAGTTCTTCCACGCCCCATTTGGCAATTGAAAGTTATCTCTGTGGTTATATCCGCTTGAGATATTTTGTCAACCTAGAAACAAGAAACAAGAAAAAAGAAAACTAGAGAGATGACCAGTGACATCACAGCAGATTTGGTACAAGAAATTTAAATGCTTGTTACATGGCAAAACCACATCCAATAAACCTACACTCAAATAATCATATATGCGCAAAATGAACATGAGATATAAATACATAAACTGTGAGAACCCAAGAAAGCTGATGGATGTCCCACATCAGCCAGGAATCAAGAATTGGTTTAATATATAAGAATATCCGCACGAGCTACCATAGCTTGGGAACTATAGTTTTGAGCCAGTGGTTTAGGCTCCACTGACAAGGTTATTCAGGCCAGCTGGTGCGCGAGATGTTCCAGATGGTATCAGAGCCTGCACCACCAGAAGGGCAGAGGGTCCCATAAGGAGATGTCTTGGGTGGCTCCCACACAGGAGGAGTTTGAGGTGCTTGTGGTAGGTCCTACTTGGAGCTTGATATCCTTGTGGCCCTGTTCTACATCGCTTAACCAATCCCCCAAGCAAGTTGGTGGATGTCCTACATGATAGGGTGAAGCCAAAAAGCCGTATAGTGCAGGAGCGCTCACATTTTTTTGGCTCTCTCTTTACTTTTCTTTCCAAATCCGGCTCGCTCCCGGCTATGTGCCCAAACTTAGAAGTGGAGTCGAATCACTGACACAAGGATTTTCAGTCCTTTGTTCTAACCAGCTGAGCTACCTGAACCACTTTCCTAAAGTCTGTTTCTTCATCGAAGAGCACCCTACCTTACCACTTGATTAGTAAGGGAAAAGCAAGCCCTTCAGTGAAAAAAAGAAAGGCAGGAATCAAGATTTGGTTTAATATATAGGTAAATCCACAGAAGCTACCATATAACTTGGGAGCTATAGTTTTGAGCCATAGGTTTAGGCTCCTCTAACCAGGTTATTCGGGCCATCTGGTGCATGGGATGTTACACAAACAATACCTAATTCCCAAACATTTAGGTGATCCAAGTGGCCCATCATTCATGTGTGCAAGTCACATGCTAATGTAATGTGCAGTAACATGGATATACAGACTCAACCAACATGCCTCTTAGATTTCGAAATGATTCGGATTTGAGGTCCATGATGATTTAAGTCTTTTACTCTACAAGTACATCAGATTATTTTAGCACGAAAAATGGAAACTTTTGGTTTGGGCATGACAGAGTGGATCTCATACTGGTCTTTTGTTTACGGGCTTAGTTATTAAGTATTGTTTGCTTCAGCCTTCACGGGTATAGTAAGTATGAAAAGGATAAAGTCTTTAGTATCACTTATTCCAAAGATTTCTTGGCCACCAGATTTGTCTAGCTTCCAAGCTAGAATACTTTACAACTACAAATAGGAAATATATCAATTATACATACACACACTTAGCTACAAGAAATGAACGGAAAAAAAACCCTATTAAGCTAGTTTATTTATTTATTTGCAAGTATTTTTTCTTAGCTTTGAGGGACTATGGTACTCTAAATGTGGTTACATAGGTTGTGTATTCCTTCTTCTCTTTCATCTCTAACCCTGGACTCAAGAATCTTCAAAGTACTTTTACTTTCTTAGTTCAAGATTTCCTGAATCCAAAGGTGGAGCAATCAATTTTTAGATCAACCATAATTATTCTAGTCAATGCTCAGATAAATGTCAGTAAACTAGAGATACAAAGTACTTTGTGAATGAAAAGAAGTTAAACCAAACGTGAAACATGGCTACTTACCAAAATATCAAAGTCCTGCTCCTTGGGGGATTTCTCATCTGTTACAGGAACACGTTCATAGTCAACAAGGTACTGTTTTGCTTGTAGTTCTTCATACACCTAGCTTGAAGAAACAGTGGTGAACTACAAACGGGAAAATGTTGCATAAATAGTGTTTCCACATCGTATGTAGTTCAACATATTTGTATACCTCAAGTGGTGTTTTGACAGAGTCATGTGTCACTGGTTCCCACTGATCCACCATCTGACCATCAGGCAGTTCATCAGTAACCAGGATCTTAGTTCCGTATCTGTCAAGTCAGGTGTGCAAATAAACTAACTATCATGCAAAGCAAGAACAGAAAATGAAAGGAAATCACAAAAATACATGAACAAAAAAAAGAAAAAGCACATGAACAGCAAAAAAAAAGTACCTTGCAGCTTCTAAGAGGATATCTTCTTTCAATCGAGCTTCCATTTGTTCGACCCTATCCCTGTTGATCCCCTAATTTAATATAAAACGTTTTAATTGTTGAAAAGCCTAAGCCAACAAGGAACAGAACTCCAACTATAGTTGATGAAGTCCCAAAGAGATCCATAATATTAGTGGCATAAAAATAAATCTCAAGAAGATGTCCATGGACTATCCCAATGGAGAGAGTAAAAGATGGGTTCTCAGCTAATAGGTAAAAGCACATCCCGATAGATAATGTCTGATAGTTAAAATTGTTGTTTTCTCAGCTAATACGCAAAAAGGGAATTTCACAAATGAACTTCTAGACATGCATACAGAGTGGAATGTGAAACAAGGTTGATCTCTTTGTTGCATAACTTGGTGCACTTTGTTGCACCCATTTCATAGCAGCTTAAGCTCTTGGGACAATTCATGCGCAAGGTATGCGACATTGCAAAGAGAGGGAAAACTAATGAACAATATTATTGCATTGGAAAAGCTTGAATGATTACAAGACTAATGAAGGGGTTATATAGGCTAACCCTACTAACCTTCAAAACCCTAATAATACAAAAAGACTAAACCACCCTGAATATAAAAGATAAATAACCATAACCTTAGTGAAACCCTAATAACACGAAAAGACTAAACTGCCCTGAACATAAAAGTTAAACTGAAACCCTAAAATTATACTTCACCCCCCC